>CM022709.1:15558477-15762731 GCA_012295165.1 Asparagus setaceus | reverse complement strand
AAGAAGTGTCGTTTATTTAGGCGGCCTTTGTCGAGCGTTTGAAGAGATCAAATCGTATCTCGCTAAACCTCTGTTCTTGTCGCACGCGTCCGGAAAACCGTTCACGATCGTCAAGGCAGCGGATCACTCATTAAGCGCCTTGCTTCGCGGGGGGCGGCGGCAATGATCGCAGGCGGTGTATTACGAGCCGAACATTGGTGGCCGAGTCTCGATACCCAATGGTGAAGCGGTGCCTTGCATTAGTGTTAGCGATTGAAAAATCGACACTATTTAGTCGGACGAGCGATTTATGTTATCTCTAGCGTAAATCCGGTCAGAATATTTATGACGGCCGGCTTCAATGAGTTGGCGTTTGGCGAAATAGGCCTTGCTCTTGTCCCAATATGACTTGTATTTCAAACAACGAAGTCGGTCAAAGGACAAGCGATTCGCGATATCTTAGTACGCGGCCGACCAGATTAGCGGTTGGTATCGATGATCTTCGGATGAAGTCCACGAAGTCAACACTACATCGCACCAACAAATATGGCGATTGTACTTTGATGGAGCCTCTCGAGCTACAATGTAGCAAGTACCCGGATGTTCTAAAATCTCCATTTGAGTCGGAGTTGTCTTGATTTCCAGGGAATCATGTCATGCCCGTGCTTATTACTCACCGAACCTTGTTCCAATAATGTAGCGAATACAACGCACTACTTATCGGGCTTAGTTTAAGCCAAGGGTAGAATATCTCGGGCGTCTGGCGATTCTGGCCGATAGTTAAGCGGTCGTGGTGACTCTGAAGTCGAGAATCGGATCTAATCCTATCATCGGATAGGCTTTGAAATAAGCGGACTCATTGAAGAATTCTTCATCGAATATCCTCCGCCTCGAGCATACTGGGATGCATTAGCGCGTTAGCGTATCGGTAGCACAACCTTCGAGACCGAGCAACTAGTTACGGTCGGGGACTCACCAACTCTTTGTACCATTATACGAAGAGGACACAAGAAGAAAAGGGTAGTTACCAAAGAAGTGTATACAACCCAAACCAAGTTGGAGCCGAGATTGGCTTTCCTATCATCGATTCGTCCTACATGGTATTCTCGGGAAGGCGTGAGGAGAGAAGAGTCAATCGGCGAAAAGCTCAAGATTCTTTATGACACGAAACCCGGATGTTATATCGTGAGAATGCGATGGTCTTTTACTCCGATGCCTTTCAAACAAGGAAGAGGTCGCCCTTGAAGCACAGGTGAATGTGAGTGCTTGTCGGCTGGTCCCAAGCTCTGGTCGGGAGAATGGGCTACGCACACGATGATGATTAATGACGTCGAGTGCATTTCGAAAATGCCGCAGCGTGTCAAATTCCGCATAAATTATATACATCGGCCTCTGGCGGTTGCATCCTCCGTACATCACGGCCATTGAGACATGGGGAATGGGCGTGTAGGTCCCATTTTTCCTCCGTCGGTCAAAGCGATCGGTTTATTCTAGCGATCACCGTTACTTCTCCAAGTAGGCGAAGCAATCCGCTAAAAGAAGTCAAGGCGATACCGTCATCAAGTTTATCAAACACCATGTCATCTATCGACATGGTGTTCGCGGATCGTGCATGACAGCGGTCCCCAATTCATCGGCAATTCCTTCATCGGATACAAGATGTCACGTCGGCGATGACCTATAATCCGGCGGCAAATGGATTAGGCTGGCGTTCAACAAAGACGATTATCAAGATTTTGTCGAAGCTTGTGAAGAATAACAAAGCGGGACTGATAGCTTCGGGCTTTCACGGGCATATCGCTGCTTGATGCGCGTATGGCAGGAGCGACCCGTACTCCACAGTTTCACGGATGTGAAGCAATTCTCCGTTAAATCGATTCCGTCACTTGGCGTCGCCCTTTTGAGATGACGACGAAGAACAACATCAAAAGCGTCTGAGAACTTGAGATGTTAGATGAAGCACGGAGGCTCAACAATGCATTGAGTTCTATCAAGCTAGAATGTCGAGGGCTTTCAACAAGAAAGTTCGACTGAGAAACCTTTAAGGAGGAGATCTGGGTCCTGTTGCTCGGCGACCGATAATCCTCACCTCGAAGAAAGGTAAATTGAACCCAAATGGGAAGGACCATTTATAATAGACACGGTCTATTCAAGCGGTGCATATCGCCTTATCACCTGAGAATGGCGACCAGGCAATTAATAGATAAATGGGAAGTTTCGAAAAAGTATTATCCTTAATACATTCAGGATAACCCATTTTGATGGGAAGTTCCTCGAAGAATATCTCACTCATTTTCATGAGGATAACCCTAAATTATTGAGTTTCCTCCAAAATTCTCTCGATCAAATTCATTGGGGCCACTAAAATCTCCTAGTCCAACCACCAGCAAATTCCCTCTCGATTCCTTCCACGAGCGAGGTCCACTTTCAAATTCTGGTTAGCAATCCTACAAAGAAAGCTATCCATACCCTTCCTAGATTCTGGTGGAGACCCACTCTTAGTTTCTCATCGGAAATAGAATACATTCTCCTTGTACCATTATCACGAAGAGACACAAGAAGATAAAGGGTAGTTACCAAAGAAGTGTATACAACCCAAACCAAGTTGGAGCCAGATTGGCTTTCCTATCATCGATTCGTCCTACATGGTATTCTCGGGAAGGCGTGAGGAGAAGAGTCAATCGTGAAGCTCAAGATTCTTTATGACACGAAACCCGGATGTTATATATAAATTGCGATGGTCTTTTACTCGATGCCTTTCAAACAAGGCCGAAGAGGTCCTTGAAGCTTACGAAGGTGAATGTGGTGCGCGCTCGCTGGTCCCAAGCTCTGGCGAATCGGAGAATGGGCTACTTTGGCCCACGATGATTAATGGCGCGTCGAAATGCTTCGAAAATGCCGCAGCGTGTCAAATTCGCCAAATGTATACATCGACCTCTGGCGGTTGCATCCGCCCATACATCGGCCATTGAGACATGGGGAATGGGCGTCGTGAGTCCCATTTTTCCTCCGTCGGTCAAAGCGTCGGTTTATTCTAGCGATCACCGATTACTTCTCCAATTGAAGCAATCCGCTAAAAGAAGTCAAAGGCGATACCGTCATCAAGTTTATCAAACACCATGTCATCTATCGACATGGTGTTCGGCGGATCGTGCATGACAGCGGTCCCCAATTCATCGGCAATTCCTTCATCGGATACAAGATGTCACCGTCGGCGACCTATAATCCGGCGACAAATGGATTGGCGAGGCGTTCAACAAAGACGATTATCAAGATTTTGTCGAAGCTTGTGAAGAATAACAAAGCGGAGGGGCGATAAACTTCGGAGAAGCACTACGGGCATATCGCTGCGATGCGTGCATGCAGGAAGCGACCATTACTCCACAGTTTCACGGATGTGAAGCAATTCTCCGTTAGAAATCGATTCCGTCACTTATGCATGCCCTTGAGATGGCGATAGAAGAACAACATCAAAAGCGTCTCGAAGAGCTTGAGATGTTAGATGAGAAGCGCTGGAGGCTCAACAATGCATTGAGTTCTATCAAGCTAGAATGTAGGGCTTTCAACGAAAGTTCGACAGAGAACCTTTAAGGAGGAGATCTGGTCCCTGTTGCTCGACGCCGATAATCCTCACCTCAAGAAGAAAGGTAAATTCGAACCCAAATGGGAAGGACCATTTATAATAGACACGGTCTATTCAAGCGGTGCATATAAGCCTTATCACCTGAGAATGGCGACCAGGCAATTAATCTTAGATAAATGGGAAGTTTACGAAAAGTATTATCCTTAATACATTGGGATAACCCATTTTGATGGGAAGTTCCTCGAGAATATCTCACTCATTTTCATGAGGATAACCCTAAATTATTGAGTTTTCCTCCAAAATTCTCTCACCGATCAAATTCATTGACGGTGGGCCCACTAAAATCTCCCTAGTCCACCACCGACCAAATTCCCTCTCGATTCCTTCCCACGAGCAGAGGTCCACTCAAATTCGGTTAGCAATCCTACAAAAGCTATCCATACCCTTCCTAGATTCTGGTGGAGACCCCACTCTTAGTTTCTCATCGGAAATAGAATACATTCTCCCTTTCCCACCTTCACTGGAGATAGGACACATCCTTCCTCTTGAAGCAAGAGATAGAATACATTCTTCCTCTCTTGTCTTAGATTCTCAGTGGAGATCCCACTCTTAGTTTCATCTTTCAAGATTCTCAAGATGGAGATCCCATTTTGGTCTCTTTCCTTTGAAGCGAGGACAAAAATCCTTCCTTTCGACTGGGAGATAGGAGACAAGATCCTCCTTCCTCTCCATCAATAAGAGATAGGATACAAAACCTTCCTCTCTTATCTCAAATTCGTGAGCACACGGAGATAGGACACAAAACCTTCCTCTCCACTTTAGGAAATAGAATACATTCTTCCTTTCCCACATTTCACTCGGAGATAGAATACATTCTTCCTCTCGGAATCAAGAGATAGGATACAAAACATTCCTCTCTTGTTCATCCCTCACCCGGAGATAGGAGACAAGATCCTCCTTCCTCTCCATCGTGAGGAGACAAGATCCTCCTTCCTCTCCACATCACGGAAATAGAATACATTCTTCCTTTCCACCTCAATCAATCTTAATCGGTTCAACCCTTCTCGGTCAAAGGGGCCATGATTCATCTTAGGGTATTTTATCCGAAGCCTAAGAAGGGATAAAGCCAGACGCCTAGCGTTGCGGTTTAGTCTTTCTCAGATTGAAGAAGACACGAGTTGATTAAGGGCATTTTATCGAAGCCTAAGAAGGGATAAAGTCAGCGCCTCACCGCGTTGCGGTTTAGTCTTTCTCGATTGAAGAAGACACGAGTTGATTAGGGCATTTTATCCGAAGCCTAAGAAGGGATAAAGCCAACGCCTCACCGCAGCGTTGCGGGTAGTCTATTCCGTGATAAAAGCGAAGCCTACGTATTCAACATCGTAGCATTAAGTCTAAGAGAGTTTCATTCTTTTAGCACAGCGTTGTGTGTAGAGCGGTTTAGACAATCTACATGCTGTGACTCAAGCGGTAGTTGGTAAAGGCTCATCAAACCCGTTGAAGGTGGGGTTGGCCAATAACCCTAAAGTCAGCGCCTCACCGCAGCGTTGCGGTTCGATCATTCTCCGGTCAAAAGAGGACACCAAGGTTCATCTTGGGGCATTTTATCGAGAAGCCTAAGAGGGATAAAGCCAGCGCCTCCAGCGTTCGGTTTAGTCTTTCTCCGATTGAAGAAGACACGAGTTGATTACGGGGCATTTTATCGAAGCCTAAGAGGGATAAAGCCAGCGCCTCACCGCAGCGTTGCGGTTTAGTCTTTCTCCGATTGAAGAAGACACGAGTTCATGCAGGGCATTTTATCCGAGAAGCCTAAGAAGGGATAAAGCCAGCGCTTATCTGGCGTTGCGGTTTAGTCTTTCTCCGATTGAAGAAGACACGAGTTGATTAAGGGCATTTTATCCACGAAGCCTAAGAAGGGATAAAGCCAACGCCTCACCGCAGCGTTGCGGGTAGTCTATTCGTGACAAAAGCGAAGCCTACGTATTCAACATCGTAGCATTAAGTCTAAGAGAGTTTCATTCTTTTAGCACAACGTTGTGTGTAGAGCGGTTTAGATAATCTACATGCTAGCCCAACTCAAGCGGTAGTTGGTAAAGGCTCATCAAACCCGTTGAGGGCTGGGGTTGGCCAATAACCTAAAGTCAGCGCCTCACCGCAGCGTTGCGGTTTAGTCTTTTCCGATTGAAGAAGACACGAGTTCGATTCGGGGCATTTTATCCGAGAAGCCTAAGAAGGGATAAAGTCAACGCTCACCGCAGCGTTGCGGTTTAGTCTTTCTCCGATTGAAGAAGACACGAGTTGATTACGGGGCATTTTATCGAAGCCTAAGAAGGGATGAGTCGTGTAACAGCGTTGCGGGTGGTCTCTTGCGGGTAAAAGTCACGAAGCCTATGTATTCGATATCATAGCAACAAGTCTAGAAGAGTTTCATTCTTTTAGCACAACGTCCGCGTGTGGAGCGGATCGGATGATCCATACGCTAGCTAACTCAAGCGGTGGTTGGTAAAGGCTAATCAAACCCGTTGATGGTGAGGGTTTGCAAAAATCCTATAAGTATTATGGTTAATTATTTACGGCGAGTAAAAGAATCATAATAAATAATGAAAGGGATGGATCTTATTCATTTGAAGCAAATATAGAAGGAGCTACAATTGTCGAGACAATTGATTCAAGCAAAGTTATGATAATACATCTAAATAAAAATGTAACGACACGGTGAACAAAGAAGACGAAAAAGTCGCGGCACATCGAGACTTCATTGGCGCAATCGGTAATGTGAAGGAAGCAAGGTCGAGCCTTGGCGGCTAATTTTTCCTCTGGATCGCTCGAACCGAGCCTTGGCTTCCTTCTCAAGTTCCTCTTGAGTTGGCGGCAATAGCGACCGCATGTTCCACGACGCTTGTCGCCGAGGACTTGCTTCTCCGTTCGGTGACATCACGGACTTTCACGGTGCACTCGCGTGAAATCCTTCGCGTCTTCTCCCCTTGAATAGTCACGATCCTGTCGTTCGACATGGGTGTGGTACAAGTTTATCTTCTGGCGCAATCGGCGTTGTCGCTCATATGAGTTGAAAATATGATCTCTTGCTCGATATTTTCCTCGCGGCAGTTCACGAAGCCTTGATCCGAGCCGTCGGCGAGTCGTATCACCTCATCGCATGATTCAAAAGGCTAAATCATCCACGGTATGCAAGAGTTAGCGACTAGTGAGCTTTGCTCACAAGCGATTAACTAGGCGAGGGCCACCAACATTTGAATTTCCTCCAAGATACTCAATATGAATGGGCGAAGACCATAAAATCGCCCATCTAACCTCGATAATAGAGATCGCTGCTTCAAACCATTCTCCAACGGTGAAGGAGACCCATCAGGCTGAGTCGGGGCAGTGATTTTTGGCCGGGGCAATCTCGGCAATAGGTTGAATTCGTGGAAGTGGTCCGTCAAGATTAACACAGGGCCTCCACCAGCCCTATACAGAAGGGTCGGAAATCCGGTTTCGGCAAGGCTGCAAGGGAGGCGGTGGAGGCGAATGATGAAGCGATCCCTCAAACTCGTCATCGAAATTATGATAGTAGGCTCAGGGCTTGGCGGGTTTCTTCATACGAGTGTTAGCCTGCTCGTTCGCTTCCTCGGTGGAAAAAGGCCTTCTCGGATGACCTTGAGAATCGAGACTTGACATTGGGAGCCAAGTAGGCGAATAATCATCAGAGCATCCGCCTACCACAAGAGAATAAAGGGTTAACAGATCATTTAGGAGGAATATCTTAAAAAAAGGAAGCAGTATAAGGCGTAGAACTCTTCTCAGAAACCCATGAGATCGAGTCACGACCTTATAGCGAATGCAACGATTTCACCGTATTAAATGCGGGAGAAGCGATAAATATAGTCGTGTAAACAAAGCGACAATATATATCCGTTCTGAAGCAAGAACGGTATGAAATCGCTCCGTCTTTCTTTGCTCGAGGCGGGTGATCTTTGAAGCCTCAATCCTCCGCGGGAGAATCTCGGCTCTTCCCAATCGCCTCACAAAGGAGAACGGCGGGGTCATAACGAGCGTGCACAATGCGGCGTCGGTCCCCACAAAGGAGGATTTGGCTCTTCGTCGCCTCACAAAGGAGAACGGCGGGGATACAAGCATATATGGGCGAGAATATGATGTGCCTGGCGCTACCGAAAGAAGGGCGCGTGCACTCCGCAGCGCCGTCGCGAGTTGACCGACTCCTCGAGGCGCGTGATCTTCAAGCGACATGAAAGGCGCAAAAGAGACAAATAAAGTCGATATGCGGTCGAAAATCGACAAAAGGCATCAAAGAAGACCCGTCGCGGCTCGTCAACCCGGTCGGTTACCGGCGACCCATTTGGACGACCCAGGAAACCCGGTAACCGGCAGGCGTCGGCCCCGAGGCCATGAATGCCAGGCGCCGGCGCCGGCCAACCCGGCGCCAATGACCGGCGCCAATTGCGGGCAGGCGCCAAGCGACCGGCGCCAGCCCTGGGCGAGTGCCAATGGCCAGAAACCAGCTAATGGCCCGCGCCCGGCGCTTGAACTTCTGGCTATGGCGGCCAGCCGCCGCCCTTTATGCCGCCGCCTTAAGCAGCGCTTCGCCGCCGCCAGTCGTTCCCCCTCGCGGTCTCGTCACTGCATGCGAAAAAAAAAAAAAGAATTCACAAAACCCTCATTACCATTACCTCGTTACTCGGAGGAGAAAAGGCGGTGAGGCGAGATGAAAACAAGAGGAAGAGAGCAAGGGGAGGCCGGCCTAGGTCAGAAGAATAGGAGGGGTATGGGTATTTATAACAACTCCTAATGGGCCCAAACCAATTCTAATTGGGACTCTAATCAGCCCCTAATTAGGAGTCCTAATTGGAACCTTATCCGGATGGCAAAACAAGTGCCAAATCAGTCCATTGATTGGCTCTTACCCCCTCCGCTATATTTGGAAAGATTACGAAGATTTATTGTGAGAATACCCTTGAGATAGCGTCGGCCAACCAGCGTCGCCTAATCCTACTCAACTAGGATTACGAGTATAAACTATTTCCTAATTTGTCGAGAAGTTCCGGAAGAATATTTTCACAAAAATATTCTTAGGGATAACTTCGATCGCCGCAGTGCGTCGGCGCCAACCAGCGTCGCTAATCCTACTCAACTAGGATTATGAGTATAATGTTTCCCAATTTAACGAGAGTTCTGGAGAATATTATCCGTTCTTAAGGATAACTTCGATAATCTTCAATTTCCTCGGCGTGGAAAAAGTTGATGAATTCGGCGAGAGGCTTATATAGGCCACAACAGCGTTCTACCTTGAAAAGATCCCCATCGTATGGTATGATTCATGCGTGAAGCGAGAGACCTACCAATCAACAATTGGGAGGAATACCTCCCACCGTGAATGAACACACTTCAGCAGTATCTTATGAACGGCCAACCGAGCGTCATCGGCGAAGAATTCACCGATCAGCGGTTCGAATCCACGTAAGATGCTGCGCCAATCAGCGTTACACTTTCGCCGATTGAAGGCTAAAACCCACATAGTTTGAAGCCAATTAGCGCGTCGTAGTGAAGAATTCCCCGATCAGCGGAGGAATCTCGATGGTCAATTGGACGACAATCCACCGACCGAGTCAACATCAAATGAACTCAATTAGCTTCTGGTTCGAAATTCCAACAACGGTCAAGCAATAAATGCAGCAAGTAACATCCCGTATCCTACAAAGCGGAGAACACGAGAGGTGGAGGAATCAAATACGGAGTTAACCTCGAAGAAATTCATCTACCGACCTCGGTCAAGATCTCGACAACGGTCGGACAAAAATGCGATAAGTAATACCTTGACAATCCTACAAAGCACCGGAAAGACCGAAAGGAGTGGAGAGATCAAGCGCCAAGGTCATTCACAAGACCCATCACGCCGTCGAAGGGTGAAGGGCTCATCATGTCAAAGCATCGGACTCACCAAAGAATCGAGGCGAGGCGCTTTGGAGGGGTATCTGTAGGCATAAAAATTGCTTGTCAATACCGAGCAAGACTTCGTAGCGGTGGGTTGACAACCGGCGATCCATTCGACAAGCCGTAGCGCCCATAGCAGCGTAAAGCGGTGACGAACACATGAAGTGGGTCAACAAAGCGTCACGAATCAGCGAGGCTACGTGTTATGGAATGAAACCAACAAGCGAAGCTTCGTGAATCGATCGGTTCGAGCGTCAACGAGATCGGTTTGAACATCGACCGATCGTCGCTTAAACCGTTGGCGGGATTAAACCGATCAAGTGAACCAAGCGGACTTAGAGCAGCGGCGACAAAGCGGAGCGAGCGTCGCGGAAAAGTCCGGAAAACAATCGAACTTGGGCAAAAGCGGCCGCCGTAGAGAACTTCGGACAGAAGTGTCGGGCTTGGCGGACACCATTTGATGTCGACCATAGCCGGACACCAAATGGTGTCGGGCTTGGCGGACACCATTTGATGTCGACCATAGCCGGACACCAAATGGTGTCGGGCTTGGCGGACACCAAAGTGTCCGACCATGACGGACACCTAAAGTGTCGGGCTTGGCGGACACCATTTGATGTCGACCATAGCCGGACACCAAATGGTGTCGGGCTTGGCGGACACCAAAATGTCCCGGTAGAGCATACCCCTTTCTTGTTTTCCTATAAATAGTGGGGGTGCTCATTGAGGGGCTTCGGATTAGGTGGATTTTTGGAGATTGGATTTTCGATATTCTTGAGAGCCCTCGCGAGATCCACGAGCCGTCCGGCGCCGCGATCCCAGAACGCGGCGAGCAGAGTCTACAACCGCGGTAAGCGAACTCGAATCGGCTCTGGTCGGTGATTTCTCCTAGTAGATCTCACCCGCTCCGGCGATCCTCTCGCCGTGAGTCTGCGATCCCGGCGATCCTCTCCTTCGTGAGTGTGATCCCCTCGGGTGCGTCGTTTCCTTCGTGGAGCGAGCCCCTTCCGTCTGTAGTTCGAACCGGGTTTCCACGGATCGAATTGCGGTGGTCCAGGACGAATAAAAGTCCCGACACGGGCAAAGAACCCATGGCGAGGATCCCGTAAAATAGAGATCCTCGTGTTTGTTCACAAAAGGAAGAAGTTGTAATTTTGTTTTCATTTATGCGCCTAAAATAAAAGGCATTTCTTTTGTTTTGAATTTTGTTGTAGGCCAACGAAGTCGTAAACAAGTTCAAGCGAGCAATGAATAACAAGTCTACTTTTACCGCGAACAAAGACCATCAACCAAATTTTGACTTAAAAATTCTAGATTTCTAAAAAGCATCAATTTCTAGACAAGACCGACAACCAAACCAATAAAATATCCCATCTATTACCAAAATAAAACCACTAATCGAAAAAGCTTGTTCAAGATCATCAACCAGTCACTAATATATTTTTTCTATATAGAATTTTAATTTACAATAAAATACTGAAAAGAAGAAAATTAACTTATTTATTACCTCTATCGGGGAGAGCCAGGAGGTAAAGTGATTAGAGGCAGGAGGAGGTGGCTGCAGGCAATTGAACTGTTGGAGGATGAGGAGGCAGCTGTAAGGTGAAGAACCGCTCAAAGAGGTGTCGATGCCAGCAGGCGAACCAATGGACGGAGAACACAGTGGCGGACACGCGTCGGACCAATTATGGGAAATATAGGGGAGAAGAGAGGAGATGAGAACGAAGAAGAGAGATGAGAACAGAGAAGAGAGGAGAGAGATTTGGGGGGGGGTTCGGCTAGGGCAGAGAGAGGAGAACGGAGAAGAGAGGAGAGAGATTTTGATTTAAGTGGGGGTATTGAAAAGGATATTTTGGGCTTTTTACCGCATAAATGTATAAATACAAGATACTCTACCTCTAAATTATACAATTTAGGTTTAAAGGTAAATACAAAAAACTAATTAGATTCAAAGATGCAAGCAAAAGATGTCGGGTTTAGCCATAAATCAGGGTAAATTTTTGGGCCTAGAATCAAAAATCCCTAAATAGAGGTCAGTCCTTTTTCTCCGATACTTCTAGATTCTTCTCACTCGCCTAGTTAGTTTTTCTCCCGTCTCCCCTCTCTCTCTCTCCCCTGACTCCCCTACGGTTTCTCCCCTCTCCTCTAGGTTTCTCTCTCTCCTAGGGTTTCTCTCTCCGATTTCTTTCCCTTGTGAAATGTCGACGGCCGGTGAGAAATCCGAGGCCGCTGCTCCATTTCTCGGATCATTTTCCGATCATTTAAAGATCGGAGTAATCGAAATCGGAGATCTGATGTTATTCAATGATATCTCTTCTGGTACACGTGATTATCACATTTTAATTACAAATTTATACCCTCATTACCTATTTTATATAAATAAATATCCTACTAATAACTATTTTTATCTTAATTTGCGGGTTAATGAAGAATTAATGAATAAAGGCTAAAAGAGAACTCAAATTTCCTCATTTTTCAACCTTTATCAGCCGAGATCAAGCCGAGCAATCTCTGAGAGGCGAAGATGCAAGGATCAAATATACAAAGAAATCAAATAAAAATAATGTTCAAGATGTTAGCCACAAAGAAATGGCGATATCTCTCAATCCGAAGGAATTTAACATATAATATATGAAAATTGCCTATCTCGATGAGACGGAGCTAACTGTATTTTTAGTTTTTCAAATTTCAATCGGTTCACCAACCGGTTGGCCAATCGGTTATTAACCGATTATTAACCGATTGGCCAATCGATTGGTCCGTAACTAACTCGATTTGTGGCTAAGATTTGATCCTTGGAGCCCAAGTTTCATCCAATGGTTCATGTGCATTGCTGTAGGCTATAAATAGGGGTTGAGGGGGAGAGGTTTGAGTGTGAAATATTTTGTAAAAACTCCATTTGGAGAGGAGGGTTACTCTTAATTGAGAAGACCTTTCAAAAATTATAACTTTTGTTACACAATAAATGAAAATTTTCACCCCTTCAATTTCCTTTCTCTTCTTCTAATCCAAGGACCAAAAGGAGGATTAGATTAAGATCAGGAGTTGTTGGTTTTCCTTTTATTTCTTCTTTTTCTTTCTTGTTCATTTAATTGCTTTGTAGCTTAGATTTACTTTCATGCAATTTACTTTCATGCAATTTACTTTCATGCAATGTATTTAATTCTTGTATTTACTTTCTAGAATAGATTTTTCTTTCCTTTAATTCACCTTGAGGCTAGAACACTCTAGGGAATTACCCCTTTTCTAAGTGTGGAGCTAATACTTGTGGGATCCCTAGAGATTGTTTGAAACTAGCTAACAAATCCAACTCATTCTTGTGAGATTGAGATAAGCTAAGTGGATCTACTCTAGATTCCTCATATCTTTAATTAATCCTCCATACTTTACATTCTTAATTTTCCTCTTATCCTTATTTTTCATTTGTTGTCTTCCTCCTCTCTTAATTTCTTTTTCTTTTTATTTACACAAATCACAATCACCCTCCTTCTCTCATACTCATTTTCTTTTATTTTCACTTTACCACTTCCATCTTTAAACCCCCTCACACTCATTTTCTTCCTCATTTTTATCACACACATTTTCTAAATCTCTCCACTCATTTTCTTCCTCGTTTTATTGCACATAATCCACAATCCACTCTCTCTTATCTCTCACGAACCACTTTCACCATTTTCTCACTTTCATTTTTTTTGAATAACTCCTAATTGTCATGCGCATAATTTAAAAATCAAAACTTGAACAAAACTCTTCCTACTTCCCGTTCCTCGTGGGATTGATAATCTTAAATACTATAACTTGATAAAGGTTGTATACTTGCAACTAAGGTAATCACTCAAAATATACCCATCAACACGGATAGTTGTTCCCAGCTATCGATTTGAGTGGCTCGCTAAACATTACAATCCTCAGACGAAGGTTAGTAAATTCTAACTGGGCATTTTCTTGATTCTCTCAATTCCCAGTTTTGATTAGTTGATCGTTGCAGGTTCCATCCTATGTGGAAATTTTTGATGTTTCTGATTTTGAAAGAGATGACGAAGGCCACAAGTCCGTACTGAATTCAATCAACGAGATATTCTTCTTCTTCGGTAAGTTTTTTAAAAAATTATTATGATAAATCATACGATATGATTGCTCTTTATCAGAGCTAGAAACCTTAAGTATATGTCCTGCTAATGCACTTTTATAAGATTTGCTAATTCTCATGTGTGTGCATTCATCAATAGATGCATCTTCATCACTATTCGTTGATATGTAGATTAAATTTTTTGCTCTGTATTAACATGTTAAGTTTATTGAGCTGTGGGGAGGTTTTTCTCGTTAGAGAAGGCCATAGCCCAAATATGAGCTAATTGTTATGCAACTTATGAAAAAAATATGTATCTAATCAAGCCCCTCGCCCACAACATATGTGAACAATTAGTTCTGCATTGTACACAATGCTTTGAAGTTATATTTCGAGTAGGGTATATTTATTTGTTATCTTCTTTCGCACACGAAAACCCTATAGAATTCAACTATTTTCACCCGCATGGACTCGCTTCATGGTATTGCGGCATTTGAGAATGACATGGACATGCAACAACTATTTACTTCATTAGATACTTCTACCAAAAGAATACATCGCTCCAGTCCTGTATTTGTTTTTTTTTTGTATTCAGATATGATTTACTGTTGGTGAACCATGAAGTTTCATTTAGTTTTCTTCCTAAACTCCTAAAAATTTGGTGTATCCCAATCTAAAATTTAACATGTATTTACAGGAGTTGACGGGGAAGTAGACCCTATTGATGCGTTGGAGAAACTAACGAATGTGATCGTACGCAAGGTATCGCTGATCCTAATTCTACATGCTTGATAATCTCTGTATAAAATTCTATCCAAGACATGAAATGAGCAAGTTGATTTTAAATCTTGGTATGCAAACTAAAACCAAAGACATCTCGACTTCCTCTCCTGTAGGTACAGCTTATCAGAAGGAAGCTGAATGCTATTGTTAACACTATGAGAGCAATCACTGATCCAGAGCTTGAAATTGAACGTGAATGCTGTAGGAAGGTCAGTATTTTTTTTCTTGGCATATCACTACTAGACTGTTGCCTCCAATTTGTTGGCATTATTATTAGTATGTGGGATGTATATGGTTTTAATATTTCGCCATACCTCTTAAAGTCCAAATGGCCTATAGGATATTGCTAGTCGTGGTTTATCGGCTGATGTTGGCAGTTGCACTTCCCATTAGGTTCTTTTCATCATTTATGAGAATTCTAGGACTCTTTGAATTTAAAAGAATCTTGCTTCCTTTACTTGTGTAGTAAAAGTTCAAGGACATATCTGTTGTATTTTAAAGTATGGATTGTTATAGGTGTGTTGCTTTTTCATAAAATGATACTTCTCTAGTTTGACTGTAGTTTATTATAGTGGTTAAAATGTTATACCTAACAGGTTCGTTTGGCTATAATATGCCCTTGCGAAGATTCATGTATATGGTGGCTGGTTATACTTTTTTTCCCCTGATAGTTCTAAATAGCTATAAGATGACCTAATGAAGATTCATTTATATTTCGAGATGAGAAAGTTTGTGGACATCGTTAAGGGATCATTGTCTGCCAGTTTGAAACTAACCTGGAGTTATGGTTGAGCATGGAGAATAACTAAACACCCTGATAAGGGAGAGGGGGAGAAACTAAACACTGTCGAATGATTTATGTTTCAATTAATTGTGTTTGGACTATGCTACATACTTCAACTAGCTCTGGTCAGGACTGATTTTGAATGATATTAGTATATAGAATCTAGATGGCAATGAATGGACCATACTTTCTGCCATTACCAGAGCTGCCTCCATTGAAGAGGGATAGACCCTTAAATCTAGATTAGAGATCGTTGTAAACAGCGCGCACATCACCGTAATGGCTGACGCAAAAGCTCCATAAGAAAGGAACTCAATATCTTTAATAGTGGGCCTAGGTGGTAGAGGATCTGGTGGCGGAGGAGGTGGTACAGGATCTTTCTTTTCCAAAAGAGGTCCCGAAGGATGTGGAGGTGGAGGTGGAGGTGGTACAGGATGCGGTGAAGGCTTTGGAGTACGATGTGCCATATGATCTGGTGCAAGAACATGACTTACAGGGGTAGGGTTGAATCTCTGCTTGGGATCTCCCAACTGGTAAATTTCTTCTATGTTATGCCAATCTGGAAGAATCCTGCAAAAAAAAAGGGACGATAAGCATAGGCCAAAAGATAATTGCACTTAGTGATGTTATTTTGAACAGGGAAAAGTAAAAAAATGATAATTTTCTCTGTTAGAAGAGAAAAGCAAGATAAATCCTGGTTGGATCTTCCAACGGAAGAATCCTGCAAAAAATGGGACGATGACCATAGACTACAGGATCTTTGGGCTTAGTGATCCCACTTTGAATAGTGAAAAGCAAAAATTGATAATTTTGTCAGTTAAAAGAGAAAAGCAAGGTAAAAGCGAGCTACAGAATAAGTAAATCTGTAGTAAACCAAGTCTTTGGTTCTCTAATCAAGAATAAGTAATAATTAGCATAATTATTGTTGCATGAAGGTTGTGCAAATATTAAAGAAGATGTTAACGACAACTTCTCCTGACCGGGGCTATTCAAGATCAATAGCATGGTGCAGCACAGGGCGAGAATTGGGAGGGATCCTAATAGATACTTCTCTTAAAGGAGCTTGTTCGAAAAGGTGCACCACACTAGGATGGTTGGTTCCTAGTTCAGGAGGGATGTCAATATAAATCTCTCCTGGCTGGAGTTGCTTAAATTGCGGCAGATGTTGGGTATCACCGAAAATAGGTCTCGGCTGGGAATTTTCAATTAAGTTCAGCAGAGGGTTGGATCCCTGGCTGAGATCTTCCAACGGAAGAGTCCTGCAAAAAAATGGGACGATTATCATAGACTACAGGATCTTTGGGCTTAGTGACATTTAAATAATGAAAAGCAAACTAATAATAATTTTGTCTATTAGAAGAGAAAAGCAAGGTAAAAGCGAGCTACAGAATCTTTATATGTAAATCTACAGTAACCCAAGTTTTCCATTCTGTAATCAAGAGTAAGTAATAATTAGCACAATTTTTGTTGGATGAAGGTTGTGTAAAAATTAACGAAGATGTTAATGGAAACTTCTCCTTACCGGGGCTGTTCAAGATCAGGAACATGATGCAGCACAAAGACAGGGTTGGGTTTCATTTCAGGAGGGGTGTAAATGGAGACTTCTCCTGAAGGAGCTTGTTCGATACGGTACACCACACGAGGGTTGGTTCTCTGTTCACAAGGGATGTTGAAGGAAGTCTCTCCTGGCTGGAGTTGCATAAGGTGCAGCAGCTGTCGGATTTCACCAGAAGCTGATCTTGCAATAAAATCCAGCAAATGTTGGATATCCACGAAACCTGGTCCTGGCTGGGAATCTTCAATAAAGGTCAGCAAAGGTTTGAATCCTTGGTTGGGGTCCTCCAATGAAAGAATCCTGCAAAAAATGGGATGATAAGCATAGACCACAGGATCTTTGGGCTTAACAATGTCACTTTAAACAGTAAAATGCAATATGATAATTTTGTTTGTATAAGTAAATCTGCAGTAACCCAAGTCTTCCTTTCTCTAATCAAGAAAATAATTGGCATAATTATGGTTGGATGAAGGTAGTGTAAAAATTAAAGATGTTGGGTGTATTTTGACGATTCCTACACAATGTTGGGTTGAGTGGCTTGATGCTATTGGATCAGAGAGGTGGCCGGAGACACTTGTTATCTCTTGCCATTTTCATGTGGGAGACTAAAAGAGAATCATCCTCTAATCATCTTCAATCGCAGCTGAAAATCAGAAAGTGTACCGATGTTCACAGATAAACATCCGCTAAAATTAAGCAAGTTAACCGTTAAGAGTAAGGGAGGAATCAGCTACCACATGATTATAGATTAGACACATCCATAGGGATGACCCAGCCCAAGCGTCACCCTATCAGCTCCAGAGACCATGAAGAGGAAACAGAGAGGACCCCACTTACAATCGAACATGGACAACCTAACTATCTTAAAACCCAAGGCGATTGCAGGAGTTCACTGTTAGACTCCGGACTAATGCACAACCATTTTATATTCAGTAGCTTGACAAAGTAGTGGCTATCTTCATGAATGGCATTGAGACCATATCAGCATAGGAATTACCTCTCGCTACGAAGGCAATCATTATGCAAGATTTCGAAGAACAAAATATCTCCATCTTCAACTACATAATTGTTTCCCACAAATTAGCATTTCCCAGCAGCCTGCCATAACAAAAAAGAAAAGACGAGATAGACAATTCTTTCATATCGAATTTAAAAGGTGTGGAAGATATCAACTATAAAATTAAGTTGTTGAATTGTATTACCTTAACAGCAGTTTCACTCCCCCATCTCTTTTAGATCAGTAAATTTAATAACCTGTAAACAATCATATTCAGTCCCAAATAGTTGCAAACTCTACAATATAATATAAACTATAAAACAAGAATAACAATAAAGCATTTACTATGGATGGCTAAGAGTATAATATACCTTTGCGTATGTAAAACCACGTTGTAAATCCTTATGGATGGCACCTGCAGCTTCAGCTTTTACCTTTGCGTCTGTAAAACCCCGGTCAGGAGAAGTTGTCGTTAACATCTTCTTTAATATTTGCACAACCTTCATGCAACAATAATTATGCTAATTATTACTTATTCTTGATTAGAGAACCAAAGACTTGGTTTACTACAGATTTACTTATTCTGTAGCTCGCTTTTACCTTGCTTTTCTCTTTTAACTGACAAAATTATCAATTTTTGCTTTTCACTATTCAAAGTGGGATCACTAAGCCCAAAGATCCTGTAGTCTATGGTCATCGTCCCATTTTTTGCAGGATTCTTCCGTTGGAAGATCCAACCAGGATTTATCTTTCTTTTCTCTTCTAACAGAGAAAATTATCATTTTTTTGCTTTTCCCTGTTCAAAATAACATCACTAAGTGCAATTATCTTTTGGCCTATGCTTATCGTCCCTTTTTTTTGCAGGATTCTTCCAGATTGGCATAACATAGAAGAAATTTACCAGTTGGGAGATCCCAAGCAGAGATTCAACCCTACCCCTGTAAGTCATGTTCCTGCACCAGATCATATGGCACATCGTACTCCAAAGCCTTCACCGCATCCTGTACCACCTCCACCTCCACCTCCACCTCCACATCCTTCGGGACCTCTTGTGGAAAAGAAAGATCCTGTACCACCTCCTCCGCCACCAGATCCTCTACCACCTAGGCCCACTATTAAAGATATTGAGTTCCTTTCTTATGGAGCTTTTGCGTCAGCCATTACCGTGATGTGCGCGCTGTTTACAACGATCTCTAATCTGGATTTAAGGGTCTATCCCTCTTCAATGGAGGCAGCTCTGGCAATGGCAGAAAGTATGGTCCATACATTGCCATCTAGATTCAATAAACTAATATCATTCAAAATCAGTCCTGACCAAGGTTTTAAATATCGGTTATCGGGGATTTATCGGGCGGTCAAAATCCTTATCGGATAGGGAAAATCGGGGATATATCGGGGATAAGTAGTATTTATCGGAGTGATATATCGGATGATGTATAGTTATAATATAATATCCTAAAATATAATCTAACCATACTTAATGAAATATAAACATGCCAAAATGTAAATAATCAGCTCAATTGCAGATATCAATAGAAATACATAATTCAAAGTAAACTCCATATGCTGAGTCCAAATAGGTGCTCAACTAGCAAGAGAGGTCACATACTCAGCTCAAACACATATTTGAAAACAAATACGTTCGCCATACTACTCAATTCACAATAGCCAACAAATTCACTAACGCAACGTTACTAAAACGCCCAAGAACGAAAGACAGTAAAAGCTAATCATGTCCAAACCATTTGACATCAAAACAGAGATCGAACAAAAACAAAGCGAAACACGCTGAATATCTGACAAGCAAAAGGGCACAGAGTCACCAACTCCGACAACATCAAAACCCTTAATCTCAAAAAGAGGAAGATGGAGGAGAACAGACATTGTTAAAGGCGGAGAAAAAGGAATCAGACAAAGAAGTGGCAGAGCAGCATCTATCCTTGTTGTTCATCCGAAATCCTTTTGCACCAACTCGTTCATTATTTGCTTCCTTCAGCACTCTACCTTCACCAGGTAGGCACATATTGCGCGCAATCGATCAGCAACAACAAAATGAAGCAGAAGTAAGAGATTGTCGATGCCGTGGCTTGGTTTATGCAGTAGGCAAGCTATGGGAAGAGATCACTCTTGAAAGAAAATACATGAGAATATCCACAGCAATAGTATCATCTTCTTAACACTATGGAGAGGCTGTAAATAATATATATATTTGAACATATATAATTAGTAGGTCACTAATTCTGATGAAAGAGTATAACTGACAACAGACCTCACAAAGTCAATGATTCGAATAAAGTAAAGAGAAGTACACTTAGAAGTCAGAACTTTCACCAATTGATCACACTGAAGCTGAACTCGTATCTACTAGCATCTCCGTCTTGAAAAGAAAATTCTACCCGAATAAATCTCCAGAAATCACTTTCATCAATTTTTCATTCTGCAAATCTGGAGAATGAAAATTACTTGCAATCAGTGATATTGGCGCAATTTTGATCCAAAGGTTGTGATAACTACTCATAAATATGAGAAAAAGTTTAAGAAGATTACACATGTCTTCATTTCTTATCGTCCTGGAATAATTTCTCAGTTGGGATGACTCGAAAAGGCCATATTGCCATTTAATTTTTCTAAAATTATCTAGTGTTTCCTGCTCTAATTATTAGGTAAAATCCTCTTAACCCCAGATTTGAAAACCAGTATTTTTGGTCCTAAGAGAGGAATCTGAAAATTACAAAGAGCCCCTGAAAATATAAAAGTTATAAAGAGACTCCTAAAGAAGCAAAAGTTACAAAGAGCACCAGAAATATTAAAACTGCAAACAACCCTGACAAATTTAAAATGCTAAAACCCTTAAATTTGAAACTTACATACAAACCCCTAAAATGTAAAAATTACAAATAGTCCCTAGTAATTTGAAATTGCAAAAGGCCTCTGAAAATCTAAAAATTACAAATAGTTTCCTAAAATCAGAAAATTGCAAACATTCTCCTAAAATCTGAAAATTGATTGTTTATAATTTTCATATTTTTCAGGGTTGTTTGTAATTTTCATATTTTTAGGAGATTGAGTTTAGTATTTAAATTAATTATGCTCAAATAGGATTTACTATAGGATTAGGTTTACCCTTGTAACTAACAAAACTATATTGGCCTTTTAACATAATTAATATTAATTAATAAAGATATTTATAAATAGATAATTAATAAACTAAAGTATTTATTTATGTAATTAATAACAGGAAAAGGTCTCACAGAATATCATCATTTGCCAATCTTTTATTACAGACTTGATAACACAAAACAGTTTTAGCATATATATGATCCATATATAGAAGTTTTAAGCTTACACCATAAGATTTTATTTAAAAGATAATATACCACAACATACCATAGCGTATAACCTAGCTTTGTTGCTACAAGCGAGAATAACACACCAAAACAAACTTAATCTCCCTTCTTATTCTTCTGCTCCTTAGTCAAATGAAACCATATCTCAGATCAAATCCTCCCTTCTTATTCTTCTGCTCCTTAATCTCCTATGGAGACTATCTCCATGTCTCAGATCAAATCATATAAACAATTTTCTTATGGACATAGTTATATATAGATAGTTTTGAAGCTAGCAAGTAAATACAAATCATATAAACAATTTTCTTATGAACATAGTTACAACAAGCAAAACGAGATAGGTAACACAAACAAAAATTCAAAAAATTCAGCAGTCACCCGTATCAGTAAATCAAACTACAACTGGATAAATTGAAATTAATCAAGGGAAAAAGGAGAATCTAATATATATAGATAAATAAACCATAAGCAACAAGAGAATGTGGGTTCATATAAAGTACACCTCAATGGTTCATTCACTAGTATGAATACTCGTTGCTTGGCCCGAGTGAGTTCCTTTTGATTTTTCTGTATTACTTTATAAAACATGGGTATAGGAATGCTTGAAAAGCTTTTTTGAAACTCGCTTCGAAACTCGTTTTACAACTTATTGAAGGGTAAACGCTTCGAAACTCAAGAGTGAAGCTATTTATCTCTTGAAGCTTACGCCTCATCGCTTAAAGCATAATTGAAGTGTGCGCTTCGCGCTTCATAAAGCGCTTTTCTTTTGAAGCACACGCTTAAGACTAGATAATAGGACATAAAAGGATCTTTGACTAACATTAAAATGCCCCTATATATTTTCAATATGACTATGTGAGTGTAAATAAAATATATATGTTATGCATGTAGTTTTGTTTATTATGATTCATTTCTATACTTCACATATTTAATTCTTACTTACTAATCAGGACATGAATGTTTATAGTTGTAATTATTACGCCACTATATATTACATGTTCATAATTTTTATAAATTTAAAATTAAAATATTTAAACTCATGAACTTTACGCTTCACGCTTTGAAGCTTACGCCTCGCTTCATCAAAGGGTCTAGCGCTTCGCCTTGCGCTTCCACTTTTTTAAACATTGGGTATAGGTCTTCAAATATATGTTTCAACCCTGGTTTAAAAGCAAATGTTTCATATTTCCATTTCCATAAACGCTCTAAGCCTGCAGATATCAATAGCAAGTCTGTGTCTGAACTGGGTGAATCTGAAACGCAAATCTTAAGACTGCATATACAATATTTGACCAAGGAGATTCTATAACTCTGATAAACTCCGAACCCTATGAATTCTATAAATTTTTTGTATCATCGTAGTGTTTTGGTTAGACGGATCTTTTGCTTCTCCTCTCCAAAATTGAAGAATGGTGGTGCATCATTAAGCTATGGAACTGTTCATATTTACTAGCTACATATAATTGTACATAAGGGACTAAAGCCCTTGATATTTTTGTTTTGAGTTAATAAAAATTAGAAGCCCACCCCACGAGCAACCCTCTTCTCTCCAGAGACCTTCGTACCTTCATTTCCTAACCAACACACTTAGCATATACCAGTCACGCGCTCAAAATTTCTGTAGCAATTTAATTTAGTTTCTACTTTTGGTCATTTACCATTCGCTATATGTAAGGGATTTTATCTGATAATTAGAGAACATTACATACCCAGACATTCAACAAATGCTCAAACAAGCCTAAATAACATTGTTATCAATACCAGAATTTTACATGCTAATAATATTGTCAAAATACTACAAAAACTATCTTGAAAATAACACAGACCGTGAATATATACACCACGTAGCTATTTATTTACTTCATTCTAATGGTGCAACCAGATACGAGCTTTTAAACGTACATCAACATTCGCTAGTAGCCTGCGTCTCCTCTCATATGGAGCTGATTCCTCCTCTTCTCAATCTCGTTACTTCAATCCCCCAACCACCAATCCAAATCTAAATAACTCCATCATCATCACCATCCATCCCTTCACGATCCTCAGCGGGTTCCACAAACAAAACCTGACCTGCAAATGAAAACCCTCGACGCCTCAAATCCCCTCACTTCGTCACCGGCCACGTCAATCGAGCTCAAAAACACAATGGTGGAGTGTCGCGAGCTCAGTAGTCTACGAGGTCCTCGCCCGAAGAGCGCTCGACGAGGCCAAGCCAAGCCTATCATAGACTACATCATCCCACGTCCTCGCTGATATGATGATGACTTTGACTTCGGCCTGGCTTTTGACGCGATTGATTGAAGAATTCTAGTTGATTCTGGTTGGGTACTCAAGATTCCTCCAAGTGCCGATCAGTAAGCATCCTTTGAATCAATCTCTGTGCCTTGGATTTCTATGTTTATTGAGATATTTAAGTTGCTTGTAGTGGTCTTAGTTAAGGTTTTTATTACCTTTAGGAGCAAATGTTAAGTCTAAGCCTAATGTTATTTTTGAAGCAAAATGTTTGTTAAGTCGAAGTCCAACTCTAGGACTTGGACTTCAACTGTGATGTTGGCCGGTTTCATGCGATTGAAGAACTTTCCGTTGATTCTACTTTGTACTCGATTACAAGGTGAGATTTTTAGTGTACTTTGTTGAATTTGGGTCTTTAATTGATCTTACTTAGTGGTCTCGTGTTCCAATTCAATTAATAAATAAATAATAAAAAAGTTGTATTATTCCTTTATGACGTTATCCTTGAATCTCGATGGAGGATGAAGACAAAACCCTAGAGTGGCAGTAGGGTTGGGTGTGGGCTAGGCCGAGCCCGCTCATGAATTGGTCTGCCCTGGTTTAAGGCCAGGCCGATTCCGAACCGAGCCTAGGCGAGGCTGATGGGTCGATTCTACTTCTTTAACCCCGGGCGTGGTGTTGGACCTAGCCTGGCCTATAGTCCACCTGCGTTTGGGCTGGCCAGACCCGGCCCATGACCCACGGTTCTATTTTTCAAACGATCCTCACTAGTGACCCACCAAGCAAACAATCCTCTTTAGGGATCCACTAAACAAACGATTCTCTTTACGGATTAACCAAACAAATGATCCTTTTTACGGATTAACCAAACAAACAATCCTCTTCATGGATCAACCAAGTAAACAATCCTCTTCACGGATCAACCAAACACACGATCCTCTCTAGGGATGAACCAAACGAACGATCCTCTTCACGGATCAATGAAACAAACGATCCTCTTCATGGATCAACCAAACAACTCTAGGGATCAGCCAAACAAACGATCATCTTCACGGATCAACTAAACAAACGATCATTTTCACGGACCAACTAAATAAACGATCCTTTTTGGGATCTAACAAACAAATGATCATTCTTTAGGGATCTGCCAAACAAATGGTCCCTCTTTAGGGATCCACCAAACAAATGAAGCCAATAAAATAACCTTTATCGAACCAAATTCCAAACCAAATCCTGATTCAATCAAAATCTTTTTTTTTCCAGTAGCTAATGGTGGTCAAGGTTTCTAGAATATAAACGGCAGTGGCACTGCTGTCGACAAGTTGAGTAGGCGGTGAACGAAGGAAAATCGAGGTGGCACAAGCGGTGAAGAGAACATTTACCTCAATAGTGACTACTGCTACCAATAATGGAAATCCTGAATCAACAAGGCCATCGAAAGTAGGATGGACAAGAATCCGCGATATTGTTCACGGTAAATAGTCACCGCGCACTATTCATAGTGGACAGTTACTGCAGTATTGTTCAAGGTGGACAGTCACCGCGCCCTGTTCACGGTGAATAGTCACAGGAAAGAAGGGAGGTTGTAACACAGAGGGAGGAGTTTGATGGTGAGGGATTGAGGGGCTAGGGTTTGTGAGGATCTACGCTTTTGTGGAGGCTTGGGTTTGCGTAGCTTTGATACCATGTTAAACAATAAAAGATTGTAGGTTCTCATTTATATTTCAAAAGCTATAACTACTCCCCTTTATATAGGGATACAATAACAAGAAGTTTATTGTGTAATCAATGTGGGACTAAATATAATTACCTAATCACAATGGTTCTATTAGTTACATTCCTAATATCTCTCAATCACTAAATCTCTAATTTATACTCCTAATATATTATTCCTAATATAATGATAACACTATAGATCTCCATAATATATTCCTTAACATTAACCAATAGTGGGTCGGGTCAGGCGGGGTCAACTACTTGGTCTCGGTGTTAAGAGTGAAACCTGGCTCGACCCATGGCCCAGTCCAATTGTGATCCAGGTTGGGCCCGGCCCGGTGTGGGCTAGGCCGGGTCTTGAACCATGCCAGGCTGGGCCAGTTCGATCAACGTTTTTAACTGGTTCATGCCCACCCCTAAGTGACGACAATCCTTTCTCTGTTGATGTTGGCTCGAAATCGGACAAACTGCATCAGTTTTAGGGGGCATGCGGTCGACTTTAAGGGGCAATTACGTTTGTTGCAAAAATACATTGCAACAAATGTTGCATGCA
Source organism: Asparagus setaceus (assembly GCA_012295165.1). Classification (NCBI taxonomy): domain Eukaryota; kingdom Viridiplantae; phylum Streptophyta; class Magnoliopsida; order Asparagales; family Asparagaceae; genus Asparagus; species Asparagus setaceus. Next base: position 15,737,184 of record CM022709.1, on the reverse strand, counting down.
TCATTTGTTGCAGGAAACCAACGTCAAATTCGATGTTTGGATATCTGCAATCATATATTAGGAAATGCATTTTCAATGCAAATTCAGTGTTTGGTTGAAAAGCAATTAGTGCAAAAGCTGCATAATTCGGTCATATAAGAAAACTTTGGTGCAGATTGTTTTTTATTAGGATTTAAAAAGATTTACAAGGTGGTATTATTTTAATTTTTAATTTTTTTATCAAATTTGCAGCTTTTCCTTCCACCAAATCGGACGTATCCTTTTGTTGCAAGATTTTTCTACGAAATGCAAGTGCAATTTTCTTTCCTAATTACAAAGTTGAAAAGCAAATATGGTTAGGCTGAAATGATTGGGCGGAATTGGTTGGGCTAATAGTTAGTTTAGCTCATTCAGCAGCAGATAACTTCCTTTAGCTATACCTACAGTAGCACTATTCAATGTTAATGGAGCGAATTTTGTATCAGAAGGCTTGGGATTAGTTAGTCTCCAGATTGTCGGGAGTCTACAGTTTCAATGTACATGAGATTATTCACTTCGATTTATTCCCCATTATACTTTTTCAAGAACTCGTGCATGTCATACTGCTGTTTCAAACTTAGCCCAACATATACGATACCTTCAGAGAATGAAACAATATCAACTATGCAAATCAAAATAATATGTATTAGACACAAGTGCACCAAAGTATCTATCAAAATCAGATGCTGCAACGCAATGTCAAACACCATATTGTGCCACAATACATGCAGAATCGACCTCCGAACGAAAGCGCCAGTTGCAATCCAAATCACCTGCTATAAACAACACCGAGTAATACAGGATACAATTTCAAAACAAAGGTAGAACTGGATATTCTATTAGTCACAAATTCAAAAACATCTTAATACATAATTCTTCCCACGATAAGTTACAAACTCAAACAAAAAACAAACTATAGAAAAATGTTCGAGCCATATGCCTCCTATTTACCACGACCATCATTACAAAATTTGCAAACATATGACAGAAAATGCTTTGCTTTCAATCACCATCATCGCAAATGAAGCAGACTCTTAACCCCTCAAGAGAGTCAAAATAAGTTTGATAAAGATTATTAAATAAAGTGTGTAAATATAAGTCCGATGAAAAACACAAACTAATCATCAAATCACAGGAGATCAGCAACATTAGAAGGCAGCTCCTCAACCACTACATTGTAAAACTTCTGGATATCAAACAACATTCTCTCATCATCACGTGTCACGAAGTTTATCGCGACACCCTTCCTCCCGAACCTCCCACTTCGTCCAATACGATGAAGATAGTTCTCCGGTTGAGTCGGCAAATCATAGTTAATGACCAAAGACACTTGCTGAACATCAATACCTCGAGCAAGGAGATCAGTAGTAATAAGAACACGAGAAGACCCAGAACGAAATTCTCTCATAATAATGTCCCTAGTGTTCTGATCCATGTCTCCGTGGGTGGCTGAAACTGTGTGATCTCTGCTCCTCATCTTGTCAGTGAGCCAATCAACCTTGCGCCTTGTATTTACGAATATGACACTCTGAGTGATGGCTAGAGTTTCGTAGAGGTCACAGAGGGTTTCTAGTTTCCACTCCTCTTTTTCGACGTTGACATAGAATTGCTTGATACCTTCAAGTGTAAGTTCGTCCCGTTTCACGAGGATTCTCACAGGTTTGTTCATGAACTTGCGAGTTATCTCGAGTGCCTCTGGGGGCATGGTGGCGGAGAAAACTCCGACCTGGACTTTTGAAGGAAGAAGCTGGAAGATGTCGTAGATCTGAAAAAGGGGAAACCCCATAAATAATGCAATCATGAGAAAGTAGGTATCATTATGAGAATCAATGCAAGTTTAGTGACAATTACCTGTACATTTTATGGATGTTAGGAACAAAACTTTTTAATTTATGGGGTCTGTGTGGACATGCACGAAAATGAAGGTACGGCTGACACATACTCCTTTAGCATTTATACAAACGAAAGATAAGAAAAGAGAATCTACCTGTTCTGAGGTGTGAAACAAAAATATAATCATGACCAATGCGCAAAGAACAGTAACTTTTCAATACTAGTTTTACCATAAAAGTTGACACAAAATGAATGTCACTGTTATGAAAAGCATATTCAAAAAATTAATGTTAAGGCGACTTTAGGTTATAGTATCTTCAGAAAGAGAAATGATCCAATATAGTGTTTGACCATACGTCATTGGAATCAATAAGATCGGAGACTTCAGGTTACAGTATCTTCAGAAAGAGAAATGATCCAATATAGTGTTTGACCATACGTCATTGACAACAAGATCTATCATAAGAATCTACATGAGAAATAACAAAAATCGCTAGAGTAAACCAACAAGCTAACAACAGATGTCATCAAGAAGAGCATGCATGAGAATTCTACATAAGAAATAACAAAGACTACTAAAGCACACCAGCAAAATAACAAAAGATATTATCTACTAAAAGCTGATAAGTCACTTGTTTAAAATGGCATCTCTTGTGCCTCAAATAGAAATTCAAAATTGCATCTCGTGTGCCTCAAATAGAAATTCTCAAGTTAATAAACACTCTCTTAAATCGAGATTTTATGAGTTTGTTTATTTATTTAGTTAATCCTCTCATTTAGCAAACAACCACAAAGTGAAATTTCAGGATTTTATATATTTTCCCTGATCAAAAGCATTGCAATATCAAAAGGTGATACAAAGTCATCCCTGAACATGGCATGCAGGAATGACTGGTTTTGGAACCCCAGAAATTACTGTACAAGCAAATGTTTCTGACCAGGATAGCTGATGGAAGCATCTAGGAATCTTTCTTCCACAAAACATAAGGAATATAAGTAACGAATTTGATAACAAATAAAATAGTCTTGAGATTAGGTATTTATATATGTGCTAACGTTCATTCTTGCAACCATACAAGGCAAATGATTTCTGGTTCAAAAATGTTCGAGGACGTGTAGAAGATGATAAATAGTGTGAACCATTTATTAGAACTTGTCCGCATTGTGTTTTAGGAACACAAATGCGAGTGCCGAGCACAAATGGATATATCGGCTGGAGGCTCTAACTGACTTGCCATGTATGCATGCGTCTGTGTGCACTTGCGTTGGGTACCAATGAATATGATCTCTGAGAAAAATGAAAATATATTTCAACAAACAGACATTTGTTGACACGAGCACAAATGAATATATCGGCTAAGAGGCTCTAACAGCCTTTTCCAATGTATGTATGTGTTTGTGTGCATTTGTGTGGTTTCCAATGAACATTATCTCTGAGCAAAATGAAAATATTTTATAAATAAACCACACAAATAGGATATTGAAGTAATTGAACAATGAAACTTGATCCTGGAATCACATGAAACCATTTTGCATGTTTCATTAAATTCAAAACATAAGGTATATGGATATATTTGAGCATGCTAGCAAGCTAATTTGCATAATTTATGTCTGGACCAAAGTAAATCACAAAGAATTACAAACCAACAAAAATATGAAAAGGCAAAGGCAGAACCTGGTCTTTGAAACCGCGTGAAAGCATTTCATCTGCCTCGTCTAATACAAACATCTTGATGTAATCGGGATGCAGAGATTGCCTCCTCAACATGTCAAATACACGACCTGGCGTGCCAACGACTACATGAACGCCACTAGAAAGAATCCTCTGGTCCTCGCGGACGATAGTTCCTCCAACACAAGTATGAACTTTCACTCCAAGATAATCACCTAATGCTCTCATGACTTTCTCAATTTGCTGGGCAAGTTCTCGAGTTGGGGCAAGAACCAAAGCTTGGCACTCAACCACAGTATAATCGAGCTGCTGAAGAATTCCAGAGCAGAAAGTTGCAGTTTTTCCAGTTCCTGATTGAGCCTGTTGGATAACATCAAGTCCCTTACAGAAAGGAACAATCCCTCTTTGCTGAATTGCAGATGGTTTTTCAAATCCTAGAGAATATTTCATTGGTAGTCCGTAAGAAGTCAGCCATAGAAATAAGGAGTTGTTGAATCGTGAATATTCAACATTATTAGCGCATTAAAAGAATAATGGTTACCGTAAGCATAAATCCCTCTCAACAGATTTTCTTGAAGACCCATCGAATCAAAGCTATCATAAACCTCATCATATGAGGTAAAAAAGTCCTGCCCATCTGATGTAAGCCTGTATTGAGATATAAAAAAAACCACAAACAGGGTATATTAAAAAAGAAAATATAAAGAAATGTGTTAGTAGGAAGGAGAAATAATAAAGATAATTACAGGTCATTCATTTTGGCATCATAATGACGTGCATCAAATTGAGATCCTTCTGGTGCCATTCCCGCCATTTTTTCTGCAGTTGCATTCAGGACAAAACAGAACATACTCAAATAGAGAAAGAGGTCAATGAAATGTAAGTAGTTTTAGAAAACTAGAAATGCACAAATAAGACTGAAGTTTTAGCATAATCTTCTAAGCATTTGCTCTCACAATGAGGCCAGTTATGGGTCCCAATTTTTTACATAAAGCTTCACTTAAGCTATTACATGAAGATTTCAACTCAAACAAAGAAATTTAGAAACAATATAGTATCCATCCCAAAGTTCCCAAAGTTTTAGGACCGGCTATATGAATTCTCTTAAGGATTATCTCCTACATAAAGTTAACCACTACATCTCCTTCTTAGCTGTTTCCAGCTAATTTCACTTAAGCCTACTTAATAGTCGCCTTGCTCCATCAACTAAATCTTGACCCTTCTTCTAATTGGTGCATTTAGTGGCCTCCACTGCACATCTCTCTTGTCATATCTTCAATAGGAGCAACCTCTAACTTTGTGTATTCATTTCTTATCATCTCTCTTAATACACACCCATCATTACATTTTCATTTATGCTATAATCATTATCTACACAAGTTGTCTCCTTGATTTTCAAAATTCTAAACCATAAAAATCAGTGCTCTTCTACATTTCTACTGTTCTTCAACACCTTTATTTCAATTTCATAAATATTATACATTACATAGAACTCCTAAAGCGATGCTCCATTTTAAAGATCCTGATTTGATTTGATGAACCACGTTATCCTCAATCTCACTATCTTAACGAATATTTGATCCTAAATAGAAAACGCGACCACTTCTAGGTATTTCTTGACCGTCAGTATTAACTATCGCTCATTATTTTATTAACTCTCAATCCTTTAGTTGAGAGCTTTATCTCTCCACCTTTCTGCTTAGAAATTATCCCTAGTCTAATCAATTAATATTATGCCCTCAAAAATAATATAGACCATAGTACTTCTTAAATAATAAGAAATAAAAATATATGGCAAATAAAGAATTCGTGTTTCTTTAAAAGCTTGAAGTTGATCCTTGATGCAAATCTATAGCAACTAGGAATACATAATTATAAATTCATGTTTCTGATGCAAAAAGAAAGAAAAATAATATCATTAATAAGTTTAAGAATAAATATAATCACAATCTAAAAATGAGGTTCAAATAAAAAAATTCTACAATAGGAAAAAACCTAAATCAACAAAAGACTGCACACGCAAGAGAGGTGAGGAGTATGGGGTTACCAAGGCTATTGACTTAGCAACGAAGCGCATAAACAATGGATGTTCAGAGTCAATCTGGCCATAAGAAAAGTATCTAAACAAATAAGAATAGTAGGAATAATACTCTCAAAGCAGCTCAAAAAGTCAAAGTGAAGATCCCAATAGATGATGCACTCCACACAACAACACACATTAATATAGAGGAGGACAAAGGATGCGAATAGGAAAAATTCCTATACGAAAAGCTCAAAACCACATGACAATACCTTATCAACTACGTTACAATTTTCATGATCAAAAGCATATTTTAATGAGGAATAATACAATTCAACCCACGGATAGGATAGAAACCACGAATACTCTAACACAATTAATATGAGCTTTGGTGACAAATTTTTGGATAGGGCCAATATATAACATGCTAACATCAACCTATCTACTTCAACCCAGTTTTTGCCAGAACAAAAAGAGTTCTATGCCATTAAAGAAACAAAATATTACACCAAGCATAACTGCATAACCCTTTCCTTGTTTGACATGTAGTATTCACTTTTAAAACCTTGCCCACATTCCAAGACAACAAAACTTGCTGATTAGATGTCCACTACTCAATATTCTCAACGTCACACCCCACACCCCCCAAAAAAGAGGAAAACTATCGGGGCACCAAATTAGCATTGCTTCCACTAGCTTATACCGGGCATATATAATTAGAGAAGGTTTAGGCATAGGCTTGACTTTATAATGCAAAAACCAACACAAAAAGAGACTTGTTCTGCTCTCAACTCCAAAGGAACTTGTTTTAAGCTTTAAAGTTTATGTCATTACTCAGAACCAAGCCCATCTCAGTCTGAGGCTCTGACCATGAATCAGATTATTAGGTAGCCAAGGAGCATTCTTTTTATCTATAAGCACTTTATAATAGGATATCATAGTGAGTGATGCTGATCATCTACAGGGATCATTTACCTTATACTTCGAGGTGAAGTAATAGCAGAAGCCGCTCTTACTAAACTGCTTTTATTCACAAAACACATTGTTTTACAAAAGTAACCCATAAAAATCACATGCAATCCGCTACAGAATTCATCAAAATCCATGAAATTAAAGACCAATAAACTAACACCTATACAATTAAATAAGACAAAATGCAATTAATAACTGATCAATCAACGAATAAAGGGGAAAAAAGACAATTTTTTTAACTTTTAGAGACTGAGATTGGTGACGGGAGGATCACTGGAGTTCAACACTCGGAGCGCATCGAGATCGCCGGATCACCAATAAGGCGGAAAGGGCAAACCCTAGAAAAGTATCTAAAACTATCTGATTTCGGCGCTAAATCTGAACCCTAGAAAACTTTAATCTTTATTCCCAGAATAGAAACCCTATCTATAAAATTTGAAATAAAGAGATCTAGTGAGAATCTGAGCACCTTTAAGTTGTTAAAAGAGTGATTGATTCGAGGCAATAGATAGCTAGCAGATCGATCGATGGATTCCTCTTCAATTTCTGAAGAGGAGAAAGGGATTTCTTTTGTCAAGGGGTTTAAAGAGAAAAAGAGTCACTTGCTTCTTTTTTTTTTTTTTTTGTGGGGTCCCTCTAAATCACTTCGGAGTAACGAGGCGACAGTATGCGAGTGAGATTCTTTTTGCACAATAGCCCTACGTCTCTAATTGTTAGAATATATATATAGTCAAGAGTCCCTATGCTTTACTCTTCTTTTCTAAGAAGAAGCAGCGTTGGTGAATGATTGAATCAAACTGAATAGTAAAGTGTTAGTATTTGTATTCGCTAAAATTATTGAATGCAAACTCGAATTCAAATAGCCATATCTGAAGTTTTTGAGTTCAAACTTGAATGCTCAAGATTTAATAAATATTCATGAATATTCACGAATACTTATCGAATATCAAAGTATATTCATTCCGCTAAAGAATTTGATTTCAAATAGTATTTAAATTTATAAATGAAAATTATTTCTTTATAACTATGATGTATATATATTTAATTGAAATATTTTATTAGAAAACTAATTTAATATTATTTAAGTCTTCCAAAATTAGTATATAAAACTTAAGTAGAAACGGTGAGTAGGATGAAAATATAACATCATGTATGTAATTATGCAAATTGTAAGCAATCAAATTTTAAATGAAAATTTGATAAGCAAACGAATCTGGTTAAATTTTATTAGTTAAGCAATTTGAATGCTAAAATTATTTATCTAGTGTTAAATGAACTACTAAATCGAATATAATTGAATAGTTACTCGAAAAGTTAATGAACTATTTATTAGGTCTGTTTCCGCCCTACTAAGAAGATCCTAACTTTCTATTTTTGACAAAGAAGCCCATAAATTTTATCCATCTTTTCTAAGAAGCCCCTAACTTTCTATTTTTAACAAATATGCCCCTGAGTTTTTTAAGAAGCCCCCATCTTTCTTTTCTTGACAACAAAACCTCTAAGTTAACAAAAGACTTGAGGACTTATTAGAAGAGAAGTTTAAAACTTAAGGGCTTTTAGAAGAAAAAGGTAAAAGTTAGGGGCTTCATTGTCAAAAAGAATGTTGATAACTTCTTAGAAAAGAGGGGTAAAATTAGGGGCTTCTTTGTCAAAAATAAAACATAAGCTTCTAAGAAAAGGGAGTAAATCCTAGGATCTCTTTAGACTATATCTCCCTCTTAATTATTGTAACATTATGGTATTAGTTAATCTAGTAATATATTTAGAATTAAGGTGGATTTAATCCTTCAAACATATCTTATCCAGAAATTTATTTATTCTATTATAGGTACATATCCTCAATTGTTTTTAAAACATTCATATAACTAAGTTGTTTAAAATTGACATATTAATATGCTCCATTATGAAAATGTGAAAATTTTTCACCAAACTGTTGTCACACATGACCCTCACATGCTAATTTTAGAATCTTTCAACTTTAATATTTGTTAAATCTATCCAAATTCAATTTTAAATATATCCCAATTTTATTTTAAAATAGAATTGGGATAAACTTCACACTAGATTAAACAAACAATAATGGATTAAAAAATTCTAAATTTAGCATGTGAACATCGATATATGCACATTTAGGTGAAAATTTTCATATTTTTATAATAGAGGGTACTAATCGTCAAGTCTAAATAATTTAAGGTACATAGTGCTGCGAAAACAATTGATCAGAATATACAAGTGTAGAGGAGTGAAACTATAGGGATATTTAAGTGCTACTTTATCATCTACTCTATCATCATCTCCTTCTCAATGTGATCAATTATTCTATTGTTGTCCAAAATTTTCATCTCTACTTTTCTCATCCCCATGTAACCCATTCATCAAGGTCATCACCTAATCTAAACAGTTATATCTCAATCAATAATAAAGGGGGTGATAATGAAGGCAAGAGGTCGGTGATAATCAGTACTGGGAGAAAGAGAAGGCTTAAGAGGGATAGTTGGAATATGAGTCAGAATGATAGCGATGTTCATAGTATAGATTGGTAATGTGAAGGGTAATAGGTGAAATACATCATTTCGTTTGTGAAAATAAATTATTTTTGAAACTAAAAGAGAAAAGATGACATGACAGTATTATTTATTTATTTATTTTAATTTTAGTACATTTTTCCACTTTATTATAAAAAAATAATTAAAAATGGTTCACACGTTTCTCCTTTCAAGAGCACTTTGACACTTTTTAGAGAAGATTAAGTATGCATTAAAAATTTAACAGGGAGTTTTCTTTCCACTTGATAGGCACGTAAACGGCTGTAGTGATTGAAAGTGGGTCACTTTATTACAGTATCATGTTTCACTTTATTTGAATTTCATACTTGGAATAGAAACTAAGCTTAATCTCCAATTGGGCTTAAATACTGTCATATTCGGGTGAATTCGGCGGAATTTCCTATAAATTGACCGACAATTTCTTTAATGAACCGTCTCTATCAACAAGAAGGAAAGTCAATACTTAATTAGCAAAAACAAGAATAAAGTTAATTGGAAGTTCCTCCTTTACCATTAGCCTATATCCTCGTCATATTATGTATGTATCTATCTAACTCGAATGCACTAATTTGAAAAGGAGGATTCTCTTTCATTAAGAGAAAGAATATAATTGTATTTCCGCTTTATTTTTTTTAATGCTCGTATTTGGATGAAATCGCTTCTTATATTATCTTCCCTGACAAACCACTTCAAGAGTGTGTCTGTGTCTCTATGAGGATCGTTTCCATATGCACATGCATCAGACTTCATAAAAATATAAGTGATTGCAACTTAATTTAGAGCATTGTATTTATTTATTTATTTATAACCCTCTAAGAGTGAAAAAAGTTAGGTTTCACTCAGGAGCCTATCTGCAAAAATAAACAAAGACCGGTAGAGTTTCAGAACAAAGATGCACGGTTTATGCTGACATGCCAGCATCTACAGAGAAAAGACAGCCCACAAAAACAAAACAAGAGCTTATTACACACTAAGGTACCGTTTGGATACCATGGTATTTTCATTGTTTTCATGGTATTTTTGTCAAAAATAAAACACTATGTGTTTGAAACCATAGTGTTTTTTGAGCTAAAACAAACTAAAACCAAAAATGCAATACTTATTTTAAAACAACTAAAAGGTGTTTTGGGCTTGGTGTTTTGATTTTGAGTTTGAGAAGATGTTGATATGATATCGAACGTAATATATTAAATATAATTAATATAATTTATTATCAACATGCTTATTATATTATATATAATTTATTATATTATATTATATATATATATATATATATATATATATATATATATATATATATATATATATATATATATATATATATATATAATATTATACTATAGTTAATCTAATATATTAATCGCTAAGATCTCTTATATAATAATAATATAATAACATATTAAATACTAATATTTAATATGTTAGTAATGTATTATTATGTATTATATATTAAAATAGATAAATTAATATAAAAATAAATAATTATAAAACATAAATATATTAATACAAAATACTATTAAATAATATATTAATAATAAATAATAATAAAATAATGATATAACAATACACTACACATTAGAATAAATATTATATTATATAATTATTACAATCTTATTATTTTAATAAATAATATATAAAATTAATAATTATAAAATATTATATAATAGTAATAATGTAATAATAAAACAATAATATATAGAACAATATAACAGAAATTATTATAATTATAAAGCACATATTATATAATAAATGCAACATTTTACATATAAAATATTAATATATGTATAATAAATAATATAATATATTATATTGTAAAATAATTTATTAATAATAAAATAATATATTAAAACTATAATAAAATTTATCTATATCAAGAATTATTAATATATTATTATAGTATTAATAAACTCTAATATATTAAAACTATAATATGTTATATAACATTAAAGTATTGATAATATATTAATTTATTAATAATATACTAGTAATAACACAATATTAATATTATTAATAATATAATATAATATTAATAATAGTATAAAGTTATATTAATAATGAAATAATATTAGTTAAATAATAATATTTAGTATATAACAATAACAGATTGATACACCCAAAATAATTAAATATATTTTTATTTGAAAATAATATGTGATAATTATAATATAATAATAATATATTTAAGTAGAATATAATATTATATTACATTATACTATAATATATTTATTATATTTAATATTAAAAATAAAATAATAATATAAAATAAATATTTTAATATTTTAATTATTAGGTATTATATTATAATTAATATTTAATATATTAATAAAAATTTTAATACTATGTTATACAGGGTCAAACTAGTGTTGACCGAAAACACTCACCATGGTGTTTTGAAAACATTTTGGGGGGAAAACACAACACTATTGTGTTTTTTTAGAAAAACACAACAAGAAAAACACAATGATATCTAAACGAAGCCTTAGATGATAGCTCTGTTAAAGCAACTGCCTCAGCTTCTTCATCTCTGCCTCTCTGAAATGTCGAAAAAGATTCAGCTGCTAAAGCTTTCCTCATCTTCTTGGCAACCTTCTTGGATGAGGAACCTGTCCATAGATTCAGATAATGCAGGATGAAGAAAATAATAATAATAATTAGTTGAGTAGAAGAAGTATCCACATCATTGAAAATGGTGTTCATTAATCATCACATTCGAACACCATCAAAACGTAGGAAAGTATCGGCCGTAGCATTCTACACCAACCAGTTGGCATGAAATTGCGAAAAGAGGACCTGGAAGCCCATGATACAATTTTCATATATCAATGAAGATTTTCCATGCTTGTTTTGGCAAAGGAACTAAGAGAAGAATAAGTGATCATCAGATTGATTTGTTATAAGGAGTTTTGCACATGTACCCCCCAAATCTATGATATTTGCAAATTTACTCCCCACATCAAGAATAACTGGTCATCTTTGTTTTCCATTTTTGTTGCATATTGGTATTATGGAGCCTTAACAGGATTTCCTTAATGTTACATAAATAATTTACAACTTTAAAAGATATAGGAAAATGTCATGATTAGGCCAACAGAGACTGGGAGTAACTTGTGATAACCTCCCCATTCAATGTGTAACTAAGAATCAGTTTTGGCAATATTAACGTGGATGTGCTAATATGATTCTTCAAATTTTAATGTGTAGTGACACCCGATGTTAAACCTGTAGGATAAACAGGCTACTGAATCACTACAGTTCCTTGACTGATGTAATGTTAACACGTATACATTCAAGTCCTTACAGTCTATATCATGAATATACCTAGATCATGACTAGCAGCTGAATGATTAATGTATCAACATCGCAACACGCAGACAATATAATGTAATACACCAGCTCTCGTTCACTCATATTTAAAATGAGCTTCTATATTATTAGGTCCATTTGTCTGCAATCATACATGGTTATCTGTTAAACCATGCACTTAATTGTGAATTAATCCAGAACTTGAAACATGCAGTGGTCCATTCGACCCCTACAGAAGTTGCATCTCCGTTCAAACTCATACACATGGAACCTTTTATAAAATCTAGTAGTTTTTGCAATAAATGGCCCTCATGATCTATTTCTCGTGTTTCCTACTATATGACACAGTCTACAACATATCTCAATCATGCAAAGAAGATACTTTAAAGTAAGTTAACATATAGAAAATGACTGAGGTGATAGGGAATGGAGAATATATGCAAATGTCCACACAAGCTTGCAAACCCCATACATGCAAAATCCACCGACTTTGCTACAGCAAACTTCCTATACATAAGTAGCTGTAGCTCATCTCCTCTCAGATCTCAATACCTCTCTCTCTATCTCTTTCTCATTTGATACTTTGACAATCAAGATTCTCATGTTTCTTAAGTATATAAGATTCTGGTTCATTATACTAATGGTGCATAAAAGATGTCTATTTTTGGACTCATGCAGTACAAAGAATTATACACTAATCCACAAGTAGTCCAAATGGGAGTCGCTTCAGGAGTAACACTTACCCCCACCCCAAGAAAAACAAAACCATTAACCAGTCTATAAAATCTCAATAATGCAACGACAGGCTACTTAAGACTAATTTAACACATTGAAAATGCCTAAGGTGACAGGGAATGGAGAACATATGCGAATGTCCACAAACTTGCAAATCTCCATACATACTAAAGGCACCCACTTTGCTAAAATTAACTTTCTAACATGTGTGTGTGTGTGTGTGTGTGTGTGTGTGTGTGTGTTGTGAGCATGTACCTAGGTCACCTTCTCCCACTAATTCAGTACACCATTTTTCCTCTTTCTCATCAAATATTTTATATTACTGCAAAAGATGGCAATCAAGATTCTTATGTTTCTGTTGTGTATATTGTCACTGAGAGTTTCTTGGCTTCAAAGGTTAGGTATTTCAAATGGGAGGTGGGGTATATACTTTGGTTGGCGGATTGTGAGGAAATTTTATGATAGTAATTAATGGCCAGATTCCAGGACCGATGATAAGGGCAAAGATAGGAGATACTATTGTGGTTGAGGTTAAGAATGCATTCGACACTGGGGGAATTGTTATTTACTGGCATGGCATAAGACAGGTACATAATATTGTCTATTAATAACATAATATTCACAATTATGATTCGTTTTGAATGAAAAATGAGAATAATAAGAAGAGATATAGTGCTACTTATATTCTACATCTATCTAAATGTTACTAGATAAATTAGAGGATTATGTTCGAGAAAGAGGGCTCTACAGTGCTAAATTGGATGGCAATAGAGAGGGACTGAATTCTATAACATGTACCAGCTAACCACTCACACAGTTGGTGCTTGTTGAGCGTGTTTGTGTTTTAAATTTTATCTCTGTCCCTCTAATATAATCTGCCTTTTTTCTCTTTTATCCCAGACACAGACACACACACGTGTGTATACACATACACACAGACATACATACATGCGTGCACATGCACACACAGTAACCAGAGGTTAGTGTCCTCTCCACAATGTAGGCTGTTGTGGCGCTGCGACACACATCTACACTTTAGACCACTATAATCTAAATCATAACTGATGGTATGCATGTGTGATACATTGGGGCCCACCACTCAATATCATTAAAAGGGAACACCAATTCTCGTCGTCAGACACATACGGATACAATGAACATGCGTTGTCATCTCATTTAGCAAAATGAGCCAAAAGACAAGTGACTAGATCCATATACACCAATAAAACAACTTGAATGACTCTCGTCACTGGTCTATTTCTTAATAGTTCATTTAGCAAAACGAGCAACAACCTCATACCAATTTTTTCCATATATATTGCGTGCACGTTGAAGTTAATTTGAGGGATGCATTGACCTTTGCATTGCAATTTCGAACACCATGGGCTGATGGAACAGCCTTCATCTCACAATGTGTAATCAACCCAGGAGAAACTTTTATCTACAGATTTAAGGTTGAGAGGGTAACAGCAATATTCCACTAGTTTTGCTCTCTCCAAATTCTAAAAAGATGCAAATTTATTTAGTTAATTATTTTTCTGTACTTCTAAAAACAATTTTGAGGAGTAGCCGGGGACATATTCTTACCATGGGTACTACGGTATGAAAACGGCAGCAGGGTTGTACGGATCTCTGATTGTGGACATGGCCGAAGGGGAGAAAGAGCCCTTTCAGTTTGACCAGAAGATAAACTTGATATTTAGCGATTGGTACCATGAGAATGTATACGCTCAGATGGCTGGTCTTTCCTCTAAACCTTTCTGTTGGGTTGGTGAACCGCAGGTGAGGACTTTACAAATCTCATTATTATTAATAGCAATAAGTAATTAGCCAAGCTATAATGTAATAATGGAAGTTATAACACATTAAAACATGATATTAGTATTCATGGGAGTACATCTGGCATGCACACGTCCGCATGCTTCAAAAGGAGATGACCAGATCATATAAGATGGTAACAGACATATAGACGGGTTACCAACTTGATGTCAACCTTCTAAGTCACTGCAAATTTATTGAACATGAAAAAGATGAACAGAGTGAAAAAGATGTAAATGCACCAAATTATATAAACATCATGCAACTGGAAGGCTCAAAGTTGTAAAGGGAAAAAAAACAACAGAATTTAACGAAATGAGGTATAATACATATTGATTTTCACTCAATATTCAATAATTTTGTGTCACAATCAGAGATGCAAACAAACAATATTTGTCTTAAATTATTGTCGGAGTACTTAAACAATGATATAATAAGAAACCAGACTGAGAATAATTCTTAGGACCTTACATGCATCAATTTAAAAACATTTGACCACAGCTATAAATCCCAAATAACAGCAAATAAGCTGAAGACAGATAACAGTTAAGTACCTTCTTGAATGAAGAACCCCGGATTTCTTTGCTTGATATTTCATTTCAAGTATATTAAGCTACTGATTGCCATGTATTCGTGCAAAGCCTGTTGATTAATGGTAGAAGGCAGTACGGTTGTTCTCTAGCTTGCAACTGCACATGGAAAAAATACTTGCAATGTAACAGTCATTATGCACCTATGGTGTTTAATGTTCTCCCTAACAAGACGTACAGAGTGAGGATTGCAAGCATTACCTCCTTGGTTCTCTCAATTTGGCCATTCAGGTAAGCATATGCTATCATCGTGTTACTCAAAAATTCACCATAGTCGTCACTGCAATAATCAGTGTTAATGCATCAGCTTTAATTGAAGTGCATTATTAGACATCCACCAATAAATGTAAGATAAAACAACTGATCAATTAAAACAACTTTTATTTAAAAAAAAAACAAAACTCGTTTACGGACGCCGGCAATGCAATGTCCTGTGCAACATACAGGATAATATTGGAAGATCTATGTGACAGTGCAGTTGCATTAGATCTGCAGAAAAGCATGCTGAAGTTTTATAACATGAAATCGTATGGAAGAGTGGTGTTCTTTCAGGTTCTACTGATGGTCTATCATGCAGAAGACCATCTATTTTTTAAAGTGTGAACAAGTTGATATATAATATGTATATGTATACATAAATATTTAGGTAGCCGTGTCCCCATACCCTACCTTTTACAAATTTGCCGTGTCCCATACCCGTACCCATGCAACATAGTCGAATATCATAAAATTTGAAAATGCTACTGTAAGTAAACAGATAAATAGAAAACACACGAAAAAAGGTTTCTGTTTGGGTAAATATAATAGACAAGGTCTCAATCATAGAACAAGTGGCACACAAGCATACAGTTAGCTCAATGTTATGCTCACTGCCCATACAGGAGTATAGTGTAGAAGAAGCTTGAATTGGACAACTTGTTAACCCTATGTATAAATATTCCCATTAAGTATATTTCTCATGCGGCTCCAACAAATGTAACCTAATCATGTTTATGCTTCAAGTTATCAACTTAAACACAATAATTAAGGATCCTCACCTTAGGCTTACAGTAGAATTGTTGGCAATTCTTTCTTATTTAATTTAAAAACTGAACTTACATTTTAATCACAAGATGATGTTGGTAGAAGATGAAACTATGTGAACCATTCAGTGTTAATGATATGGACATCTAATCTGGATTGAGCTATTCTGTCCTGATAACAACCAATCAAATCCATCATCAAACAATTGGATCTCTATAGGTGTAATGAGGAAGACTTCCTAAAACTCAACCGGCTCTCACCATCTTAAACTGCCTGCTCAATTCCCCCATGCCACCACCATCATCTTCATCTCCTGTTAGTCCCCAATGAAATCACTATGCTCACAGCAAGGCTTTCTCTTACAAAATCTTAGCTCAGCAAGGTACACCACAACAACCAAAGAATTATCATCATTGTATTGTCCTCCTCAATGCCCAGAGCAAGATAAGTGGGAATATTAAATGGTCAGTCAACAACATCTGACTGGTTCTCCTATGCTCTGCATTACTTGGCTCCATGAAGTATGCCTTCAGTGCATTTATTGCTAAAACCTTCCCTAGGAAATATGATGTAATGAAAGTATGAAACCTCTGAAGAATCCCACCTCAACACAATGTAGTAATGCGTGTCAACTTGAATTCAACAGGGAAGTTGATGTGATCCTACAGAATGCAAATGCGCTTGCTGACAATATGAATGAATACACCCATGGCATCTGCATGGGCATGATTTCTGGGTTTTGGGCTATGGAGATGGGAGATTCACCAAAAGGATGTTTTGAAGTTTAACTCAAAGAATCCACCATTGAGAAACACACTGGTGATCTTCCCTTATGGATGGACAGCACTAAGGTTTCCAGGAGTATGGGCATTTCACTTACACATGGGTGTGTGAATGGTCCTCTCCAAAGGAAGAATATACCAAACGAAGCACTGTGATGTGGTATTACAGGAAAAATGCTAAGGAAAAACCACCTATCTTAGGTGTATAATTTCTTTTTGTTTCTTCATTCGTTCCAGAGTTTTCAGAGGCTACATCATTAATTTCTTCTAGTACGCCTATCAGGAAAAATTTCAATCTGACATGTCACATAATATAGTTTGAGATTAGATTGATGTTGGATGTGTGTATTTTTTTGACTTATAAACTGCAAAGTTACTGAGCTGCAGTTTGCGTCCCTATGTAACTGTTGTTTAATAGTAGCAAAAAGAAAACAAACATACAAGGCAATGGCAAAAATAATTTTCTCTAGGTCAACCTGTATAAATAGTGGCGAGGAAACACAAAAATATTCACGATACCTAGGATCTCCCAGAAATTTGAAGTGATCCTTGCAGCAAATAATCTCAGATGTATCTGCACAATGTAACCAAATTAAATAAATAAATAAAGGATAAGTAAGTGTTCTCATTTCATCGGCTATTAATTTAAGATAAATGACAGCAGGGAACTTGTTGGTACCATACGTGCTCCCAGTTGGTTTATGCAAGTATTGACTGAAAATTTGAGAGGAATGAACTGGTGTAGCATATGACCAAGAAACATCAATATGACATGTTACATGATCATATTTGCTCTCATTAGGTAAACAAAAAATCACAGGTTGATAAACTCTACTACTTGAAGTTATAACAATCTGCACTTGTCTTAAGACTTTAGTGTGGCACTATGTCCAGGTATATACCATACGCCATGTTCATTTTCATTTAGACTTGAGCTAGGTTGCACTGGTGCAGATGCGGGTGGGATGCAGTGCGGGACACGCAAATTTGTAAAATGTAGAATGCAGGGACATATATATATATATATATATATATATATATATATATATATATATATATATATATATATATATATATATATATATATATATATATATAGCTATTATATTTTTATAATTTGTATAATTTTTATTATGTAAATGTAGATTATAAATACTAAAAGAAAGTGCATGTTAGGTGTGAATTAGTAGATGAGAAACACACTGATCTTTTGAAGAATTGAAGACAACGGCAACGATGATAAAGAAAAAAAGAGATAGAAGATAAAATAGAGAAAAATAGATCAAGTTGTATATCATGTAATCTTGACTTGTGTGATCAATAATAAATGTACTTGATGTGGAAATAATACCAAATTTCAATTTTCATTTACTTCTCATCTTGAGACTACAAAAGTATAAAGTTACCTCTCAAACCGAGAGTTAAAAGTTACAAGTATGCACTCAAAAGTTAGTTCAATATCCCAAAATGTTACAAGCATCCCTCAAAATATTATAAGTATATTGTTCAAAGTTAGAACTATATCCTCAAAAGTTAGAACTATATCCCAAAAGTAACAACTTACAATCATATCCCAAAAGTAAGAACTATGTCCCTTGCATAGAACCTGTTCCAAGATAATCACCATTCATCATTTTCATACCCTTCAAACACAATGGCCTCAAGCTCCAGCTCATCGAGAGAAAGGTTTGCAGCTTCTAAAATATCGGCACCATTGAAAGATTCAAATTCATCACCCCCCACATCCCACATCCTCGTCTCTCCTCTAGAATATTCCGGGGATTTCCTTTAAAGATAACGAAGATTAGTATGAACATATACCAAATCCTCCGCTCGTTGTGGTGTTATATTGCTCCTTTTTAGAGAGTGAATAAACCTGTAAGTGCTCCAATTTCTTTCACAACAAGAAGAGGAACAATGATGCCCGAGCAACTTTAATGCTAAGTCTTGTAATTTTGGCATAGACGTTCCATAGACAACCCACCAAGACTTTGCATCAATTTTCCCCCTATCGTCCAAAGAGTCATAATCCGCATATGCATCTAATGCCGTGGAAAATTGAGCAAATTCCGTGTTAACCATTCTCCGCTCCTCGGAGTTAGAAAAATACCTCTTCAAGCATTTAGCTCTTTCATTGGAGATCTCGGGATCCTTGTGTGGTGCAACTCGATTCGGAGCTTCGTTAAGCCAATCCGCACTATAATATCTAGAAGATACAATAATTTTCATAATCAATATCAATTATTAAAAACTAACCAATAGAGATTAAAAGTTTAGTGGCAAAGTAAGTACTCACTTCGGAGTGAATGAGCCAAGCAATGTAATGGTGTATTGCTCTTGTTCCATCGATCAACTAGGATAGTGTGCACCACATTATAAAATGATAAATATTCTTGATCCCTCTTGCCTTCTTTCCTATAAATGCAACTCTTTACTTTTTCAATCATAGAATCCCACATATCATAGACTACATGAAGATTTGACTTGTCGGTGTCGGCGGATCGAACCATGTTATAGATCGGCTCGGTAAAAGGGATAATGTACTCAATTTTGTCCCACCACATATCATTTAAAATTTTTTGATTAACAAATTGGGCCTTTCCAACATCATCATCTCGAAGGAGATTCCAATTCTCACCAATGACCATGTCCAAAAGACCACGTTTGATTTCCTTGAACTGTGGAGGAGCTGCTATTATCGTCTTTGATCAGAGGGCGTTGGGTTTCCTTTGCTTTGGTTGAGGTCTTCTGATGTGGGAACGAGGGAACGAAGTGAGATTTGATGTATCGCTTCCATAAAGATAAAATTAGTAGGGGTTTTGGGTTATTGGGTCCCAAAAATAGACCCGATTAGCCAAAGCAATTTTTTCCGTCCTTAAAAACTCCCACGTGCGGTGATTGTGATTTATTCCGTGTCCCTGCAGTTTGGGTGCGGATCCACACCCGACACGTACCCGACACGAGAACGGAAGCAGTTTTCCCGTGTCGGGGTATCACAGTTCAATAATTCTCATCACAAAAGCCTCTTGCCAGAACAGTCATATGATTTCCAGCATGTCAAGAATACCAATCTTAAGTCTCCTTCATAATTGAGAACCTCCTAGCAATCTCATCAGCAACCTCATCAAATGCTCTGTATCCTTCAAAAACTTTCTGTCCTTTCTGCATCCACTGTGTCAATCTCCAATACAGATCCACCATGGCTCTTTCTCTTACTTCATCAACTTGGAACTGTTCTGTGAAGAACTCAAGTAATGTCTTGACACACCTCAGCAAGTAACCACTAACTTTGCTTTTCATCTGGCAAATAAAACTACCCCTAACATCTTCACAGTCAAAAAACATTACTGACATATCCTCAAGAATATCAAACAAATTAAATACAAGACAAGCTCCATCAATGGGCCAGTTAGTTTCACTGCCAGCAAACTGTAAAGGGAGATCATGGGAAAGAGAACCTGGAGCATTTTTGGGCATCTCTCTTGCTTGTAGGATTTCCCCAGTTGTGGAATAGTGAAGCAGCAGCTCACAACCCTTTTCGTCCAGAAAACTGGATCCAATCAATATGCCCAGAGGAATTCTTAAGAACAACAGGCTGGGCTGCACGTTAACATTATGCTTGCCTTTATCTTCAGTTGCTATCTGACTGATGACAGCTCTTTTGGATGCCTTAACACATGAACGATCAAATTCTCTAAGCCATACTCCAACTGTTGATGCACTATCATTTTCTGCTCTCAGAATGAGTTTCTCACAGCTATTAACCTTGGATATTCTGAGCTTCCTACTATGAGCATGTATCTTCTCCTTGCGGGTCACACGTGCCTGCTCCTTGTTAACGTTTGCTCCATTTTTCATGCTCCATGAACTTGATATTTTCTTTAAACAATCAGCAAGAAGATTAAAGCAGTTTTCATCAAATGGGTTTACAATCCAAGATAGGTAAAATGCCGCAGCCATATGCAGGTCGTTAAGATTCTTTGTGCCAGCTTCAGTTGCACTGAATATAGCATTTGACAAACAAGACTGTTGAGAATCTTTTCCATGGAAGATTAAAATAGCAGCAAAGTAGAACCATGCAGGAAAACCCATCAACAAAGACCTGCAATATTACAGCAAAAAAATGATCTGCGTACTATAACAACATAAACACAACAATTTCAAAGAATTTTATGGAAATGCATTTCACATACCACATTGAATTATCATCTACCAGCATTTCCATTCCTCCATGCCCAAAACTGCCACAGGAGGCTTGCACTTCATCCTGATTGGAGTATTTTGATGCCCGAGCAGCAGCTTCTCTAATATGGCGAACTAGATCAAGAAAACTTTCGCATGTGATGGGTGCAGTTAGTATAGCCAACAATTCACGGTGTTTCTCAGGAAAGTAGGAACGGGAAAACGGAAATTTCAGTCCCATTTCCATGGACATACCCCACCACATTGGCCTGGAAAGCACATCTAGTACCGAAGAAATAATTGCAATTTGAAGGTTTAATACAGAAGCCATACCCCTGCACAATAAAAAGAAAAAGAAACCCCTCATAAGAAACAAGAATCATGGTAATGGTTAGTATCAGAGAAACTTAGGAGTAGAAAATTTGGAATATATCATTAGAGCTTTGTTTATACATAAATAATTCTGTGCTGTCAGATTATTTGCAATCAAAAGATTTAACATTACATGAAGTGTGTCAAACTTTGAAAAAACAACAACAGGATGAAACTGGTCTGGACTTTGGAGAACAATACATTCAAGTCATAGTTTTTCAGAATTTCCATTAATGAGTATGAGTATTGGTCCAAGGAATGTAAATATACCAGCGTTACTTCATTCCTGGTCTTGTATACACCACCCTCCACAGTACAGGTGTTGATCATGCTCACAGTCATTTAATTGCATGAACTAGAAAGAGGATGCCGAAGGACAAGCTAGTGAAAACGAGTGAACTCATAACACAGTAGCCGCATTGAGACATAGAGCTGAATCATGTTCTCTCTGGGGAGAACTGACAGTTATGCTTCATGAGTAAGTACTCATTGCTTCAAAACCAATATGTACCTTATGTATCTACGACAAGTAGCTAACATGTGTCCACCAAATATCAAAATAACCAATATGTATCTGATATGGGTATGTTTCTTCGTGGAAGTGGCGAAACAGCATACACAATATGGCAGTTAATGAAAAAACCTTATAGTTATCAAGATGATGACTAGCGACATGGACTATATTTCAAACTTGATATTTCATAATTTACTTTTAAATGTTTTAAAATATTTCAATGTTTCATCATTTTCTACATCATTTATAGATCGATATGAATCATTGAGCCAGGAAAACAAATTAATTTTCAAAAGAACAACAAACAGAAGAAGTT
Organism: Asparagus setaceus; assembly: GCA_012295165.1. Taxonomy (NCBI): domain Eukaryota; kingdom Viridiplantae; phylum Streptophyta; class Magnoliopsida; order Asparagales; family Asparagaceae; genus Asparagus; species Asparagus setaceus. The sequence goes on along the minus strand of CM022709.1, from coordinate 15,714,488 downwards.
GGTAGTTGGTCTCAAAAGTAGATTCACAATTTCAAACCCACAGGACTATGAAGGTTCACCCAAAAATGTAGCAGTGGTATAGGGAAAGTCCAAACAGAAAAAAAAGTAAAAAAGCCTACTCGATACTATAAGTTAAATCCCTTTTTACAATGAATTGAGTGGCAAGACATACTAAACTCTGCATTGGAAAGTGTCTCAAGGAGAGCTCAAGCCTGTGCAGAAATAGAACTCTAACAAATAAGCACCTTAAAATAGTTCGTAAGAAAACTATCTTTTACATAAATTGCAGACATAAACTACAAAGCAGTTGTTAAATAGTAGCAGCAGGAAAGGAAAAAAAAACAAAGAAAGATGTAAAACATCATATTGATAGACTTGAGAGAAGATACTGAGGAGAAAAAACAAGATATCATGCCAAAAGACATCACACGATGATGTCATACTATTTTTTCCCATATGCAAGCAAAACTTCTAACTGAAAATTAGAACTTACGTTAAGAGAAACCAGCTATGCAAAAGTGCCCTTGTCTCCAGAAAGATGGTCGGAGAAGCTACGAAGCACATAATAATGGCACGCCAAGACATTCGAGCTTGCAATTCTTCTTTCAGGCAAAGGAAAGGCCTCTCTGTTGTTTCCCTTAAAATTTCTGAAATGTCATGCTTTAAGATTAAAGGATCAAGATTCCACATAAACAACCTAGCAAAATTCAGAACAGAAATCATTATAAGTACAATGTTAACAACTTACTTGCAAACACATTCAATAACCATTTGAGAAAGTTTCAAGTTATAAGCAAAACGAGAAAGCACAAGCAAACTAGATACCGATTAAAGAAAATGGCCTTTTAACAAAATAAGCCAGACAACAAAAACAGTTGAGCAGTAAAGCCCTGTTGCATCATTAATCAGCATATGTATCAAACAGCTGGAAATAACAAAGAGAAAATTAATGGGTCTATTGTTCAAAGAAATGGGTAACAGAATGAGAATAACACCAGCATAAACCTTGAATTTAGAAAAGAATCCAACTGATATTATTATCCCAATAAGGAATATTAATATAGAAAGGACACTAAAATCTTAAAACTGCAAAATGATGAATAAAAATACAGAACAAGTTCCATCATAATAGATAAAGAATCAAGAAAGAGACAAATAGCCAAGTTCACTAAATGATCACCAAGAAGATTTCATCCTGACATAGAAACAGAAACAAATAAAACAATTAGCAAAAGTCATTCATCGAAAATCCATATAAAAGATGGGAGAAGCACAAACACAGTCCTAATCTAATTTGGTAAATATGGTGCATCAAATAACCGAGCTTCTAACCAGGAATAAATTACGCAACCTCAGTCATGATCTTAAACCACCTAAAAGTACCTTTTATTTCGAAAACATAAAGAAACAGATGACTACAACAACGTCAAATTTATCATCGTACAAAAATACACAGAATAGAATAAATTTATACACAGAATAGAATAAATTTTCAGCATGCTACAAGAGAAAGGAGTACAGATAAGGCCTCACAATGACCACCATAAATATATATATTATAATCTTAACTCCTTAATATCCAATAGAGTAGAATAATAAGCAAGACATGAGCTGAAAATTCCTACAAGGATCACAAACTCAGTCAACCCCACTCATTTCTTGTTACGCACGTGCGCAGGGGGGGTAGGGGTGGGGGGAGGGGCAGGGGTGGGGTTGGGGTGTTGTTTCTAGCCAAAATACTTACAAGCTAAAACTCCGAACATATCAAGCATACCTTGATGGAACTTGATTGCCACTAATAGAAGCTTCATCATGCAAGAAGCAGATAAGCTTTGTAATTGCAGATCTCCTTTCAACATTTATTCTTTCAGTTTCTTCAATATCAATTGATGTTGATGGGAGAAACATTTGACGTGCAGATGATGATACTGCAGCTTTCAGAATAGCATGTAATAGAGTATGCGAAAGACCTATAATTTTAGGAGCTGCACCTAAACAAAAATATAATACATGAATAAGAGATAAAATCAAAGAAGAGTGAGAAAAGAGGATCAGAGTAAAAAACTTGAAGGATAACCTAATTTGAGAACAAAACTCCTGACTATTTCAATACCATTTTAAAAAGGCCAAAACTCCTCAAACAAAAGGGCAACACAAGGAAACAACAAATTGGTCCAAGACCCTAAGCTTGCACTGGATTGATCCATGAGCATATGGAATCAAATTCAAAGGCAAGTAAGTAACCCATATCAAAGAAAATTAAAGGACAAAATGTTTGGCCATAGAAGCGACAAACATGCTTCTTGTTCTAATCTGTATATTCTTCCCTAAAACCCTTCTGTACATAATTGTCCTCATTATATTTCATAAGATGGGTACACATGTTGCCCTTTACCTTGAAAATAAGCAGTCAAGAGGTCAAAAAAGGTGGAAACCCCTAAATGACCGCAAATACATCATCAATTGACAGCGAAAGTAACATTGTTTATGTTCAAAATTGTGATATTAGTCAAGTACATATAGAGGTTACAAAATTATCCACAATAGTAAGAAGATGGAATTGTGCATTCAATGTACTACAATTAAATTGAGGAACTGTAAGCAACAAGATGATATGAGAAGTGTAAATGGATGACTATCATATATTATAGTGTCCTGTTGACAGCAGTCCTATTTATCGAGAAATAGAAAAGGCAAAGTTATTTATTCATGTAACCCTAATCTCTCTTAAATAGAGATTAGGAGGATATTACAAAATAGGTATGAGATAAAATCATATCTAATCACATCTCACAATATCTCAATAATAATCTCTCCTAAACCTAAATACCAATAATATCTAACACTCCCCCTCAAGCTGGAGCATATATTACTATATATGTCCAGCTTGTTACAAACCGAAATAAAACAGCTAGTTGCAAGAGCTTTGACAATGTCATCTTTGTCTGGAATACGTGAAGACGTCAGCAATCAGAAAATTATAGTAACAGCCAGTAGAAATCCTAGGCGGGTTAGCCAGTAGAAAGAAACTCTAGGCGGGTCAACCAGTAGAAATTCTAGGCGGGTTAGCTAGTAGAAAGAAATCCTAGGCAGGTCAGGCAGTAGAAACCCTAGGCGGGTCAGCCAGTAAAAATCCTAGATAGGTCAACCAGTAGAAACAACATCGAAAGAGAAGTGCTGTTGTCGCATATAACCACCAAATATGCCTAAGAGTGAACAGTAAACCCGATATTGTTCATCACGTAAGCAGTAACCTTGATATTGTTCATCACGTGAACAGTAGGCGCCAAGCTATTTTTTTAAAAAGATTATTTTGTGGAGGGTATTTGATAAGATCTAGAAAACAATAATGTCGAAGTAGTTATTGAAGCCGTCGACGCCATCAAAGCCGTTGAAGGTATTGTCGTAGCCACCGAGTCTGAAAAAGATTCAACAAAGATGACAATAAAATGAGGCACTTCATTTTATCATCCTTGTAAGTCATTAAGCTTTGTTGAGAGAGTAGTTGTTTACTATTGTTTAATCCCACATCGGTTAGGGACAAACTTCTTTGTTTCCTTAAACACTATAAATAACATCCTAGAGAGAGCTAATAAACTAACTAGGGTTTTCCAAACTATATGGTATCAGAGACATCCTTTTTTCCCTCTCCAATTTTCTAAACCCTAGCCGCCACCTTCCATCCCTCTTAAACCCTAGCCATCACCCTCCACATCCAAACCCTAGCTGACACTGTTCATCCGCATAGATACTGTTCATTAGGCGCTATTCATCCGACGGTACTGTTCATCCATCGGTTAAAAAAAAGGGAGGGGTGGAGTTAAGCTAATATTTAGCTTATCAACTAGATCTTTATAGATCTTTAGCTAATCACTTAGCTCATCAACTAGATCTTTATAGATCATTAGCTAATCATTTAGCTTACCAACTAGATCTTTATAGATCTTTAGCTCTATGTTACAATTAGTCGTTAACAATCTCTTTGAGATAAACGATCGTTCTTTACAGGATGGTTTTACTTATTGAATTAATTACTTGTGTTGATTAGTTATTGATGATTTGATTATTGGAAATTAATTTGTTGTTGAGTGAGGTTGATAGTTTATTTTTGGGAGATTACTAGTTGAAGGATCTTATTTGCTGTATTGATGGTGTCCTCTAGTAATTCAGTTATTTCGATTGATGAGATGAAGACCCACACGGAGGTACGCTCTAGCAGGATCACTGACCAAAAATTGAATGGGTCCAATTACCTACTTTGAAAGCAACTGGTTCGAGTTTATATTTCTGGACGGGAAAAGGATCATCATCTTACAGATGACCCTCCCGTACCAGTTACTGCCTCCTGGAAACAGGATGACACTAGTCTACTCCATCAAATTTGGAACAGCATGGAACCACAGATCCTTCAGCTAGCAATTCACTGCAATACAGTGAAACAAGTTTGGAAATTCTTGGAACAATTGTACTCAATCATTCTCGAAGTTCTCGGTATCGTCTTACACACTATGTCTCTTACGCTTCGTTAACTCCATCATATTTCTCATTCATATCTTCTTTGGATTCTCACTTGGTTCCCAAAAATTTGTCAGAAGCTCTATCTAACCCAGGTTGGACAGTGGCAATGCAAGAAAAAATGACTGCCTTAGAAAGCAATGGGACTCGGGATCTTGTTTCCCTACCACCAGGGAAAAAAGCGGTTGGCTGTAAATGGGTTTACACTATCAAAGTAAATCCAGATGGCTCTCTAGCTCACCTCAAAGCTCGACTAGTTGCAAAAGGTATTCACAGATCTATGGCCTTGATTATATCGATACATTCTCTCCTGTAGCTAAAATGATATCTGTCCGCATTCTTATTTCGCTTGTTGCTCGCTATCACTGGCCACTACATCAGTTGGACGTTAAAAATGCATTCCTTAATGGCATTCTTGATGAGGAGGTTTATATGGAGCAACCACCAGATTTTGTTGCTCAAGGGCAGTGTGGCAAGGTTTGCAAGTTAAAGAAATCTCTCTACGGTTTGAAGCAATCTCCGAGGGCTTGGTTCGGACGTTTTGCCGTAGTTGTCCAGACCTTTGGTCTTCATCGAGCTCAGAAAGACCACTCGGTTTTCTGGAGATTTCATAGTGGGAAGTGGATCCTTTTGGTTGTAAATGTTGATGATATCGTGATCACTAGCGACGATGCACAGGGCATTAGTCATTTGAAGAAGTATCTACAACAATAATTTCAAACTAAGGACCTTGGATCCTTAAAATATTTTTTGGGTATCGAGGTAGCTAGATCGAAGAAGGGAATTCTCTTATCTCAGAGAAAATATGTACCTGATATGTTGTTAAATGCTAGAATGTCAGAATGCAAGGGCATTGACTCACCTATGGATAATAAGATCAAACTACTATCGACTCAAGGGGAGTCACTGGCGGATACTGAAGAATACAAGTGACTTGTAGGGAAACTAAACTACCTAACAGTCACGAGACCGGATATCGCATTTTCTGTTAGTGTAGTCAGTTAGTTTCTCTCGGCACCTAGAAAACCTCATATGGAAGCTATGAAGAGGATTCTTAGGTATCTCAAGAAACCTCCAGGAAAAAGAGTACTCTATTCAGATAGCGGTCACACGAGTTGTAGGATTCTCAGATGCAGATTGGGCAGGATCTGCTGAGGATAAACGGTCAACTACTGGGTATTGTGTGTTTCTTGGAGAAAATCTAATATCATGGAAAAGTAAGAAACAGAGTGTAGTCTCTCGATCTACAGCTGAGTCTAAGTATCGAGCCATGGCGAATTTGACTTGTGAGCTGATCTGGGTTAGAGACATACTAACAGAGATTGGTTATCCTCCGGAGTATCCCATGAGCTTGTATAGAGATAATAAGGCCACCATTTACATAGCTGAGAACCCGGTGTTTCATGAGAGGACAAAACACATAGAGATTGATTGCCACTTGATTCGTGAGAAGATGGAGAAGAGAATCATTAGAGCCAAGCACATACCATCAGACCATTAACTTGCAGATATTCTCACTAAACCTCTTGGGAGAACACGAGTGAATTTTATTTGTAGCAAGCTAGGCATGTACGATATGTATGATCAGCTTTAGGGGGAGTGTTGAGAGAGTAGTTGTTTACTATTGTTTAGTCCCACATCGGTTAGGGACAAACTTCTTTGTTTCCTTAAACACTATAAATAACATCCTAGAGAGAGCTAATAAACTAACTAAGGTTTTCCAAACTACAAGCTTGAAATGTTTTTTCTTAACTGTTCTAGTCTGCTTGAACATTATTTTCCTAAGAATTCTAGGGTTTAATCCTATTATATAGATCACCATAATTTGCCTATTTGGCTAAACCTGACCTGTCATTCGCACCTTCCTAGGTTTATGTTTCTTGTATGGCTTCATCCTTTAGTTGTCATTCCTTAAATGAAACATTAGTTTTCCTCGTAACCCTTATCAGTGCACTATCAAATTCCCTTTTTCTATGTACAAATTCACATTTCGAATGAATGAGCGTGTTCCAAAATAACTTAGAGATGATGACACTCTTCACCATCTGATTGTACAATCACCTTCCTTTCTGATATGACATATCGCCTTATACATGAGTAGACAACCGACTCAGAGCTACATGACACCTTGATTCAGAAATTGGTCTAGTCCGTTTCTTCTTCTAATTCTTTATCTTACCTCCTATTCACCTTTCCCCTTTCTCTTTGTGTATTGAGCATATTTCCCCAATTACTCAACACAAACAAATGAACTGGCACTGTGCAGCCTCAGTCTCCCCAAACACACACAATTTTGAGCGGAATACTATATAGTGGTGATCGTGATCATGGCAAACACATACCAACACTTTAATTATTGAGTTATGCTTTGCTCCTATGTTACTCGGAAAAAAGGAATATGTCAATGTGTTACGCTTTGAGGAAGTATTCAACACTTCTAATTATTTGTGTAAGCATATTTCTCTACGAGCACAAACCTTCATATTGTATCCATTCAAATCTACATGATATCACAAATCTAGTATTTAATAAAGGACCAACTAACACCAACAAGGAGAATAATAAACTTAGGTAAGAAAAAACATCAAAGTAAAGACAAAACTAATCAAGAAATCAAATTGCAGCATCTTTTACCATAGTGCCTCTCCAAATTCTCGAGCACCTCAGCACCAATCTGAATCAAATCCCCACAGTCTCGAAACGAAACCAAGCTCCCAACTCTAATAAACTCTGAATCCCCTCCACCAGGACAAGAGACACTGCAGTGTGCCATTGAAGACAGAGCTGAGACGATTGTGCTCACGAGGCACTCGATTCGACTGTCATCAACCTGCAAAGTACATAGACTCAAAGGATAAACTATAAGATACCCCCTTCATCTCCACCAGGTTTTTCAAGAAATCCCCTCATTTTATTAAGTTGAACAGAAACTCCAAATTTAAATGAAAGGCATTTTACCTATATACCCCCAAAGTCGACCATATTTGCAAATGTATCCTACAAATACAGATCTTTGCTGATTTAACCTCAAATCTACCACATTTATATAAACAACCCCCAAAATTTATGTTAAGTAATATTTCCAGGATATTCCTAATTTTTCTATTAGTTATTTAGATGAAATTAATGTGGTTGATTTGGGTTTTGTTGAACATAATAAACGAGGGGTTTCTTGAAAAAGAGAAAAAAAAAATCTTGTGATTTACGCTAAGATGGGAAGGAGGAGATTGAGACCTGAGTAGAGCTGAAGCACGTGAGCGAGAGGGCGGCGTCCAAAACCCTAGTTCTTGGGGTTTGCGAGCTGAGAGAGGCGGCGAGAGACGAGATGGCGCTTGACGGATCGGAGGAGGAGGAGGGGTTGGCGGAGGTTGAGGCGGTGGATCGCCGGAGATTGGTGGCGAGCTGGGCGAAGAGGCGGGTTAGCTCGGCCATAGTCGCCATGAGTGGGGAGAGAGAAAAGGGCGGGAGAGCGATGGAGTCGGGAAATGCACTGACATACTAAATATTATGTAGGGTTAATTTCACAAAACCCCCTGAGTATTGGGTATTGGGGTGTTTCACTAAACAAACTTTTGTTATCGGACTCTCCTGAATGTAATTTGTAAATCACTAAAATTTTCATGTGAGAAAAAAAATCCAAAGTATAGGGGTGGAGGGTGTTGCATAAGTGACAAGTGACAAAATTTGGAAATTTTTTTCTTTTAAAAACGATAAAATTAAAAGTTCAATGAATTTTTTGTGAGACATCCCAAATTTCAAGGGGCTACGCGAGATAAACAAAGTTCATGACACCCCTAAAATTCAAAGGGCTATTCACTTTGTTGCTCTTACAAATTGGATAACTGATCATTGTATTTGTCTCATAATTAGATGCTCGCACCTAAGTTTTAATTGTTTGGATGACCGATCATGTAATTAAATACTAATTGGATCGCTAGTCACTTCTAATGTTTTTTGTCAGTTTGAGTTGTTAAATTTTTATTTATTTTTACACAATACAGTTTACTCAATGTGTCACGAGGTAATATTTTCAAGAACAAAATGTCAAATGCAATAGAAATTACCAAATACAAGTTGCCGTTATGTCATAAATTTCATTGCCATAAGTAATCAAAATATTACACATATGAATAAATCTGTTATGTCAAATAATCAAGATTTTTGATGTCACATCAATGAAAATTTGTTATATTAATTGATAGAAAATATTAGAAGTGGTTAATGATCTAATTAGTATTTAATTAAATGATCAGTTATCTAAGCTATTAAAATATAGATATGCTCATCCAATTATAAGATAAATACATTGACTAGTGATCCAATTAACCCTCCAAATTATATGTGCTTTTAGTGTTATCTTTAAACAATTGTATCTTTTCAGTATTACAATTTGTAAGAGCGACAAAAGTGAATAGCTGATTTGCCGTACAATTCGTATTTCTTTTCTATCTTCCAGTTAATATATCTTTTATTTTAATTTGATTTTAGTATATCTAATTTATATAGATAAACAATTAAAATAAGAACTTAAGAGATTCAAAAAAAATTATAGATGGATACTTGAAAAATTTTGTTTTCATTTTTCAACCCTTCTTTTAGGAGAAAAAGAGAAGGACCAAATTATAATTACATGACATGTTTTCCTAAAACTTTTTCAATAATTATTTCATAACTTTCTAACTCTTGCATTACGTGCAATCAAACATGACATAAAGCCAGTCTAGACACTTTGGTCTAGTCTCGACAATACTGAACACTATTCCAAAACTGTAATCTCTTCAACACCAATTAGATATCTGAAGAGACCATCGCATGCATTATGCAGTAAGAGAAATAACATTGAGAACAGTAGATTATAGTATACACATGTTATATTATCCTAGATCATATAAAAGTTGAGCCACTTGAACATAATTACATGATTCTGCCAACCACTGTAAAGTCCAGATGCAATAGCACAGAAGCCACTCTTTTCCCAACAAAATTCACCAATCTAACCAACATATAAGAAAGTATAATAACATAAAAGAGTATGCTGCCTGGTCAAAACACACAAAATATCTCATCTGAAAACATAAACTATCTAGACAAGCATAAAGATACGAGTTCAGTTTCTAATAACTAAACAAAAGGTATAAAAAAATAGTTACATAAACTGATTCCTTGTTTCACTGTTTTTATTCTACCTCCTACAAAATCACCATCTCTCAATTTAATATATCCTAATCTATTTTCACCGATGAATATATCTTGCGAACGAACCAGAAACAAGCATAGAACCCAATCGTACCCGTCAACACAAAGAATGCATAAGACCCAATCAACATGTAACCAAAGTAAAGGATCCCAGAAACAAGCTTTGTGATCTCCAACTTGGTGAAGAAATAGAACACTGAATACAAGAAGAGATACAATGCAGAAGAACCTGCAGTCAAATATGCCCTCCACCACCAATTATAATCCTCACTGCAGAGTTGAAAATAGCAAAGCACTATTGTGATCTCAGCACAAGTTATGAGGAGAATAACAAAGACTATGAACAGGAATCCGAAGATATAGTAGAATTGATTCAGCCATATTGAGGTTAGGATGAAGAAGAGCTCAATAAAAACAGCACCAAATGGGAGTATACCACCGATTAGAATAGAGAAAGATGGCTGCATGTACCAAGCTTGTTCAGGTATTTGTCTAGGGATTTTGTTAGTTTTTACCGGGTCTTCAATTGGGGGTTTTTTAAAGCCTAGATAGCTACCTACAAAGACCAAGGGCACCGAGATACCAAACCAGAGGAATACGAGTGCAAACATGGTACCAAAGGGAACTGCACCAGATGACTTTTCCCCCCAAATCAAGGCGTTCAGAACGAAGAAGATGGCAAATACTATGCCAGGAAACATGAATGCAGTCTTCAGGGTGTTTTTCTTCCAGTCTGTACCTTTGAACATTTTATATAAACGTGACGATGAGTATCCAGCGAATAGACCCATAAAGACCCATAAAAGGACCATAGCAGTCATCAAACCGCCACGATTTGAGGGAGAGAGGAAACCAAGCAATGCAAATATCATTGTCACTAAGGTCATTCCAAAGAATTGAACCCCGGTTCCTACATAAACACAGAGAAGACCTGAGTTGACTGGGGTCCTGAAAACATCACCATGGACTAGTTTCCATCCAGTTTCTTCCTGGGCTTCTTCTTGAGTCTCAAGCTGATTGTAGTTGGATATGTCTTTGTATAGGGTCCGCATCATGATCATGGCGACCATGCCTGATAGAAAGAGAACAATCATGAAAGAGTTAATGATGGAAAACCAGTGGATCTGATCGTCATTCATGAGAAGGTAGGTATCCCATCGAGAAGCCCACTTAATTTCACTGGGCTGCAAGGGAGCAGAATGAAAAGAGTTTGAGATACATGGTTTAAAGAAAGAAGTTTGGTTTTTTGGATAGAGAACATACCATGAAGGTAACATCATATGTGAATACAACATAGTCACCATCGGTTACTTCCTGAGGGGAATGGCTACCTGGAGCAATCTTAGTGTTGGCATTGCATGTAGCCACTCTCGGGTTCTTTTCATCCCATTCACTGTACTCATGTTTTATGCTGTTCATAGAAACAGATGAGATTAGAAGCAGAAGGAACAGAAAAAATATTAGCTTCCAAATATACAAAAAAATGAAGTCACTCTAGGGAACAAATAATAAACATAATATATACTTATTTACCATGTTGTTCACGCCAACAGCAAAATTACGCCTCAAATTCTGTTGTTTAGTAAATATCAAAAAAGATGACTTCTAGAAAACAATAAACTCTAAAACAATACTACTATATCTATTATCAAACCGATTAACTTTCCTACATTCTAGTTCCACCAAATCTGGTACTTCGCTAGACTAATGCTGAATTGTAAGTAGAGCAGGGACTAGTGTTACCATATGAACATCTAAAGGGAAAGTTTAAGGAGAGTGGAATTAGGATGTTTTCCATCAGCCACTAAAAAGAGCGAGATTGACTTCAGAACTTCATGGATCAAACAAACTCTATAGAAGGCCGGGCTCACTAAAGCTAAAATCTTCTTACTTTTGGAATATAGCTTGATTTATACTTCACAATTATGCATATCTATGTTATGATTCTTCAGTAAATAGATATCTATTTGTTCTATTACACAATAATAAAAACTGAGCACCCAGCAAAGTAGCCATTTTGACATAACTATGACCTTTCTAATATTGTTGAGGAGAATCAATGTAAAGAAAATTTTGCATCAGTCATCACCAAGTCAGTATAAAAAATAGTGCTGAAGAAAGTGCGAAAACAACAATACAACTATAAAAGGACAAGAAAGAATAAGCACCTGGTTGGAATAACCTCGAAGCCAACAATCCGGGCATCCTCAGTCTCAGGGTCCAGATGGTACATGACTTTAAAGCTCAGGTGATTACTGATGTAATACTTGTCATCTTTATTCTGACCAAACAAACATTAACAAAAGTTAGCTTAACTGACGGAAAGATAATTCATCGCTCAACAAGCAGAAACTACCATATGGACCGTTGTAGCAGCTTACTTTAATACCAACACGGTAACCATGCTCATAACTTGGTGCTGGACTTCCATCTCTCCGTTGTCTAGGGACTGCAACAGGAAGGTTATCCAGGATCCTATCAAATGCAACCAACTTTTGTTAAATATTGGGGATATGACAACTAAAATCTGGAGTTCAGATAGCAAAATCTTTCAGCAGTAGAGAAAGCATACAAATACAAAGATGTTCCAATTTATAGAACTTAAGTTTGGCCTCTCATAACAATAGACAAATGTAAAGGATAACTGCTCAATAATACAATCATTTTCACTTTCGGAAAATACACGATATGATGTACTTACATGTTAACTTGGTATTCATCGTCAATCTTTTCCCTGAAATTCTTTGCAGTTTCTTTAGTAAGCTTTCTCCGACAAGCTACTTTGCAGGTATCATCTACTCTCATTTTAAACTGGATTGTACATCATACATGAAGATAACATAAAATGGAGGTTAACTAGGTAAACACAGTAGTGAGGCTTGTTTTTATGATAACTTCTTTATTAGCACTTCAAAAGAAACCGACCCAAATTCAAATTACACTACTTGTGAAGTAAATTTTACTTGTTCAATAGATGAGTACTCACTGCATAGATAGAGTTCTCAATGCGATCACCACGAAGGACTTCTCCTAAATTCTCCGCGCTGTTCATGATTTTGGATGGTTTACAAAAATCCAAGAAATAGTAGTCATAAGGAAGCTGCGTCTTTGTTGATGAGAGCTTGTTCACCTTCACCTGAAGTTCATCACCCTATACAGAAAATATAACCACCAACGAGACACATTCAAGGTTTTAAACTTTTAGCTGATAACCTTATAACATAAGCAGCAAGAAACTAAAAAGGATTTTTGAACATGAACGGAATGATTTTGTTTTTCCAGTAGAAATTGGAAATTAAATATCAAACTCAAACAAAAAGTACAATAACATAAGGAAAGGGAAAAAAAATGCATCATGCCCTTGTTCAAGATACAATTTCTTACACATAGGGAATGAAATAACAGGTGGTTAACAAAGGTAGATCAAGAAGTGGTTTTAGATAGTAAGCTTAAAAATATTGCAACACATAAAATCTAACAACTAATTTTACAAATGAAAACTATGAATTGCAAGAGGATGATGATTAGCAGCAACTAGCAAAATCAGAAGGGGAAAAAAAATATCTCACAAACTGCAAAACAAATATTCTTAATTACACTCCACTTGCAGCAAACGAATTGCATATAGCAGGAAACTTCATCCATAAAGATTAGATATTGATACTAATGTAGACCAACAGTTGAAACCTTCTGATATCGGGACGTTTCACTCTAAAAGATCAATTGAACTCAATACAGTCACAGTTTCTTTCAACATCCCCATAGAGTGCACACTTATTAGCAGGAACATTACGCCAAATCTGGTGTCACAGCTACTCCTAAACTAACTCCCTAAATTTAAACATTAAAAACTGGATTGATCAGAATGTATCGTGCATCTCCACTGTGTAAGCTTGATGGATCTGAACCCTCTAAACTAGGGTGATAAAGTCCAGTTATTTGTTCTATGATGCATGCTTACACTGACATAAGGCCGGTGGACAGATGTTCAAATCCTTAAAATAATGGATGTAAATGGATACAACACTGAAAGGTTAAATAAGTTGCAGGGTATTATGAAACACAAAGGATATACAAATCAAGTTAGCAAACAATTAACTTTGTATTACGAAAGCAGTTCACCTATAGGAATACAATTCACGAATTACTCTTTAACTGTTTGACCTCTCATTAGAGACGAAATCAGACCCAGATATAACAGATCCGATTAGCATTCGTATCTGAATTGGATGTGAGTTCGGATATTAAACTACTAACCCTATCAGATATGGATATCATATAAAGTATTAAATAGGATATGGAACAGATACGTTGTTTAATAAAATTGGATCCAGGTATCCAGATGTTTAGTAAGAATGTGAACCTGTGTTTTAATTCATTACCAACCCGCACCAGCACTTCTCTAAAAGCCCGTGAGTGGTGACTTAATTACAAGTACACACACAACACAGTTTCCAAGCTCCAACCAAAAACTACACAAACTGCTTGCAATTACTTTTGATATCTATTTGCTTTAAATTTAGCCTTATATACAAATAAATGCTCATAACTAGTACCTATATTTTTCAGGATTTTTTTTGGGAATCTTTTACAATTTTAAGCTATGTTTTGTTCCATTTTAACATAAAATGGAGGAGTTAATATTCATTTTATACTTATATCCATATTGTCTTTGTATGGTCTTATATTCGATCAATATCCTTATGTGTTTCTTTCATATCCCATCAGTATCCATTTCAATTATGGTGGTTACATATATGGGTTTTTCTCACTGAGGTAAATGTGCATTTGTATCCATATAATTCAATAACTCATAGCGGATACATATATGATAACTACCATATCCGATCCGTTTGCAACCCTACCTCTCATACATCTTCCCTATGTATATGATAGATTATCAATTTAAGACCCTGAAAAGGATTATTATCAATTTAAGACCCTCAAAAGGATTAAGGGAATATCTGATATATACCCATCAAGTACCATATATCCAAGTATTGAATTTGTAACAAATGCCAATCTTTTTCAAACTACTCATGAAACATTCAGTTTCTATATGCAAGTTTCCTAATATACATGAACTTGTGAAATCACAAGTAAGGATTACTGACGTTCTCCCTTTCGAATTAATTTACCAATGTCCCATTTTACATATACGTCAGAAAACATACAGTTAATTTTGGATGCGCGTGAGTTGCCCCGTTACCCCAAGTATTAAGCTCATTCCTAATAGCCTGAAAAGCATTCTTCTCAAATTCAGCTCCTATACAGTATTCTCGTAAACCAAGGATTCATTGAAGGATGGCCTGATCCTATTCATTTATATAACAAGTAGACACTGCAAATGCCCTAAAAGTACCAAAAATAACGCATGCAATCATCATTGATCTAACAAGTTATCAACCAAAGGAATTCAAAAACAGAAATTACTATAGATGAGCCCACTCATTCAGACCAAAACTGGAAGAAGAAAAAAACTATATCTTCAGTACAAAAGTAACCAACTAAAACTGAAAGGAAACTCCTCTTTCTCAGTTAAATTTCAACAAAAAAAGATGCAAGAGCACAAAAACCCTAGATCTCGAAGAGGACATAGAAGAAACCTCGAAACCCTAGCAGATCGGCAAGTGATTCGATTGAAAATTAGCAAAAAGAAAGAAAAAAAATTACCTTTTGGAAATCGCGAGGAGCGACGCCGGGGAGGTAGAAGGCGGTGGATAAAGGCAAGATGAGGAGGAACGAGAGGAGGAGGAAGGCGGCGACGCCATTGAGATCTCTCATCTCGAGCTCGATCTTTAGAGAGGGAGGAATGAAGAGTAGCGAAGAAAAAGCGATGGCGGTGTTTAGGTGTTAGAAAAATGTTGGAGGTAGTTTTGCAGATGAGTCCAAATAAACTTCTTTCTATACCAACAGCTTATGTTTTTCTGAGGGACTTATTTGCAATTCTAAAGATATGAGGGATTAATAGCTAAATGACCCTAGTGAATAATAAAACTTGCTTTAATTAAGGTTTTTGACTCTACTTGCTCCCAAGGCTATTAAATTTGTTTACGCTTATATTGTTAAAGACTATATTTAGGCTCTATGTATCTTCTAAGTTATTGAATTCATCTCTTGATCACCCTCTGAACTATTTCCAATCTCGCCCTAAACTAGTAAATATGTTTATAGACAGAATGATTATTTCCCCATAAACTATTGGAGAATTTCCAAGTTACCTCCTAAAAGTATCAATTTATTTATTTTGCCTTTCAAATTATGTTTGTAGTTTTAATGTGGTTATTTTGTGAGTCTATAGTCAAATATTTTATAGATGAATGACATAACAATATTTTGTTTGAATTTATTCATGAGTTTTCATTAGTGTTTCTCCTTTTCTTCAAACTAAAAACATTTTTTAACTATGTTCCCCAAAACATTTTACCTTGTAACCCTTTAAGGAATTAAAAATTATTTTTAAAAATTGTAATAAAAATACCAAAAAATACTATCCGTTATTAATCTGTTAAATATTTGATTATAGGCTCACAAAATGATCACATTGGGCACATACACATAGTTTAAGAGAAAATAAGCAAATTGATACTTGAAGACAACTTATAGTTTATGAATACTTTAAGAAAGAGATGATCATTTTGTCCATATATATATTTCTGCTTACCCACTAAACTATCATCTTTAGTATACAGTTATCCCTTTATATTTATTACTTGCTGCTTATGATAGGAAAATAATAAATTAAAGATATATAAGACTGAAAATAGTTAAGGAGATGAGTATAAACGAATTTAATAGTTATAAGAGACTAGATGAGATTAAAATAGTTCAGGAAGAATATGCAAAGATAAATTCAATAGTTCAAATGAGAAAGATGAACCGAGAGCGACTCTCGTCAATGGCTATGACTTGAGAAAAATGTATTTACTTACTTTTCCAACAAGTATTTTGGACTATCCTGCGTTAACTCAATATAGAAATTTGACTTTATTTATATTATAGAAATCTATTATGTAGTTAGTTCTAATATTGTCAAAAGCATATATATATATATATATATATATATATATATATATATATATATATATATATATATATATATATAATGCTATTTGGCAAGCTTCATCTAGCTTCATCACTTGCCTTCCACACTCTCACTTTTCCCAACTCCCCATCATTTTCTCTCTCCACACTTACTTCCCTTCCCCTACCTCAGATCCAAACCCCACCTAACCCTCCTCCCTCCCTCTCTATCTCTTGGATCCCCAACCCGGCCTCCTTCCTTCCTTCCTCCTCTCTCATCCCCCCATTTCCTCCCCTTTTCCATTCCTTCCATTTCATCCACTTTTCCGTCCCTTTCCACCACTCTTTCATTCCCTTCCTTCCTTTCCTCCCCTCCCTTCCTCATTCCACCCTCTCCACCCTCCTCCCTTCCCCAACCCCAGCCCCAACCCATTCCTTGTTGCCGCCCCGTCTCTCCCCAAAAAAACGAGATTTTGAGACCATCAAGCAGATCCACTCCTCCTCCTCCGCCATCGAAGCGCTCCCTCTCAACCCCCACTTGAAAACAGGTACCTTTTCTCTCTTTTTAATCTGTCAAAAACCCTCAATTTCGTGCAAATTTCACTTATTTGAAGATTAGTTCGTAAATGTAATGTTTTTGTTTGTTTTTCTGAAGGTATAAAACTAGGGTTTACGCAGTTCTCGCTTGCATCTCTGTAACTTTTTCTTATTTTCATTAGGAGTATAGTTCTTAGGCTATTGGCTGTTGAAAATTGCATCGATGCACCTTGATCTGATGCTCATCGTGGACTTATATAGCTTTATTGCATATTTGAAAATTATATGGTGACCTTGATCTTGTTTATGTTCTTCTGATTACATGGCCTTTTCCCCCCTTCTCCTTGAGAAAATGAAATGAATATAATCCTGAATTGAACTGGCTCTGTGAACAAATATTATTAGTTTGTGGATAATTTAAAAATATTATTATTAAAGTTGCCTTGTGAGGAATTGTCTGTTCTTGGTGTACTAGTTTCTGTATCTGTAGCTGTGGATCATGGAGTCATCTTCAAGCACTCGTCATGGACTGTTGTGCCATTGTGGAAGGAGAGCTATACTCTCCAAATCTGGAACTAAGACGAACCCTGGTCGTTTGTTTTTGGGATGCGCTAATTGGAAAGTGAGTAATTGTGGATTCTTCAAATGGGTGTCTGATGAAGAGGAGTTTGAAGGTTCAAAGGCAGAGCTTGTTCAGACGAAGCAGTCGAGCGTGATGCCACAAGTTTCAAGAGCCGTGTCAAGTGGAGAAGTTTGGGAAAAGAGAAAGATTGAGATTGATATTATGGATTTGTTGAAGTTTGTTGTATTTGTTCTTTTATTTGGTATTTTTCTTGGATTTGTATTTGGTATTTTTATTGGATTTGTGCTAAGTAGGGTCTAAGAATGTATTATTTTGCTAGTCGTACTGTAAGAATGTATCTTCAACAATGATACTACAATATTCTCTGTATATATGTTGCCCAGGTTCATATACTTTGTTCATATACTTGTTCCCCATGTTCATATACTTTGTTCATATACTTGTTGCCCGGTTTCATATACTTGTTCATATACTTGCCTAGGTTCATATACAACATTTGCGAGTTCATATACTTTGTTCATATACTTGCACAAGTTCATATACAATGATACTACAGGTTCATATACTTGCCTAGGTTCATATACAATGATACATTTGCCGGTTCATATACAACATTTGCCAGGTTCATATACAACAATAAGAGCAACAAGCAAAGCCGAGATTACTGATTCTTGAACTCACCGGACCACGAAGATTGTTCCCTTGAAGATTCAATTGTGTCAACCATGATAATTGAATAAATCATCGGGCAAACTACCGAAATCTCATTCATAACGATGGAAAGTCGACGAAGAGAGCGACACATCATAAAACCAATTGGGAATTTGCGAGCTGTTTCTTGAGAATCTAAGGATTTGGACTGTGTTGATGAATTACAAATTGTAGCATTAATTTCACCCGAAACTATTGGGCCGATATCAAACTCAATGAGATTTCTTGAACACGAAAGCTTGTTTACACTAAGATCAAGAACCTCCAATCGAGGAAGATGAAGGAGCTCTAAAGGAGTTGAGTCCAGTGAGAATTATAAGAAAGATTGAGAGTTTTCAAATGATCTAAATTGGCCAAAGAATCGGATAGAGAACCTTTGAGGCTCATATTGAAAGATTCAATTCAATAACTCTTCGATCGAAGCGCATTGTCGAGAAAACACCGTGCAAAGTGCAGCAATCGGAAGAAGAGTCATTGAGGCTCCACCCATCAATTCAGTTGAATACCTCCCAAAAACCTCATAAAGCATTCAAATCTTTTGAATTGCAAGTTGAACTCTGTGAAAAAGGTAGCTGAGCTTGGAAGAGGAAAAATAGCAAACAGCATGAGTGCATCATTAGAGGTCCAAAGAGAACTCCTCTGCTTCCCATTTCAAATAGACAAATGCCCAGGCATAATACCCAGGTTCATATACAACATTTGCCAGGTTCATATACAACAATAAGAGCAACAAGCAAAGCAAGCATTAGAACCCTGCATAATAGACAAATGCACAGACGATAATGGCTTCCCATTTGCTCGCTTCTTGCATTATTTTTGCCTGGTACTCTGCATAATAGACAATAAAAAATATATAATATTAAATTAAGAAACTAAGAAACTAAGGAAATATATAATCTTTCAACAAAAAAAACCACTAAACTCACTGTTAAGGCATCACATATTGTTTCTCTGATCACCATAGGTTTCATGCAATCCATACGCAGGTGTCAACCCCATCGCATGTAGATTTCCAGGCATTGGAAATTGAGGCTGTAACACATCATATAAATATAAGGGTGTAGCTATGGTGAATTATAACATAGAAAATAAATAAAAAATATATAATACATTGGACTATATCTTACCAACTGCATAGATTCATTTGTTAATTGTTGTGCCGGCCAATACATTCTCCATGGATGCACAGTATTTGGTTGTGGCATATAAGCATTTGAAACCATGCTATCTTGTGTATAGGAAAAAACACCCTCTCGAGATTGTGATGGATTGTTGACTGGCACATTAGCATTATGATCAATTTTCTTCTTTCTTCGCCTACTTGTTGGCTTAATTCTATTTTGCCTAGGCCGACCTTTCCGTTAATGAGAGAGGATCCAATACGTTTTCATTTTCCTCATTTTCATATTCCTTTTCTTCTTCCACAAAATCATAATTCTTCGGTACTTCTTTTCCTTTCTGTCTTGATTCAACAAGTTGTAGTTCTCTAAATTTGGTGTCTATCCATTTTTAACACCTTCAAATTCATGGTTGTCTTGGGCAACAAGATCGACAACCTCGCTAAATGCAAGACATAACTTCGCGATAGCGTAATTGTTCAGTGTAACAACCCAAGTATTAAATTTGACTTTCATCTTGAGTGGGCTCGCCTCACATCCTTTCTCCACCTTCTTAGAATATACTTTTCAGGAAGAAAGGTGACTTAGGTGTCGGATAAGAATGGTAAGGGCATGCCTACATACTATACCTTTAAACACAAACATCGACAACTACATTGAACTTCACAATCCTTTTCACGAAGGATCTTGTGAAGAATTTAGGAATCCTTTTGCCTCCCTCCAAATAAAAAGCCTCCCGAATGATATACTCAAGCACCCCTGCTCCCTCCTGAAACTTTACAATTTCACAGTATATCTTTCCAGTGAATTCAGCTTGAAACTCCTTAAACTTTGCTAAAGTGTAGAATCCACGAATTTGACTCTCCATTTCATAAAAATGCGGTAGCTATTACTTTTGAAAATGACTCTGCATCGGCCCGCATCTCCTTTTCCGCCTTGCTTCTTAATGCATTTTCATACTGCTCAACAAATTGTTTCAGACTTGTTTTTGAATTGACATATCCATCAAAAAAAACATTCATGCTTTCACTTCGTTGAGTAGTTGACATTCCTGCCCAAAAACAATTTTTTACAAAACATGGGACCCATCGGTTTCTCTCCTCGTACAATTCACCTAACCAATCACACTCCTCCAATCCATACATGTCAACCATTTCATTCCACTGTTTTTCAAACTCTTGTGGACTTTGTGTGTCTTACACCACTCTTTTCATGGTAGAACTGATGGCTTCATATTCAGTGTACCTTCCTAACTTTTCGGATAGCTTCTTCATTATATGCCACAGACACCATCTGTGCCTAGTGTTTGGAAAAACAACCTCAATTGCATTTTTCATTGCTCTTGCTTAGTCTGTTATTATCCCTTGAGGAGCACATCCATCCATACACTCAACCCACTTCGTAAATAGCCATATGAAAGTCTCTGTGTCTTCTTTTGAAATCAACCCACATCCTAGTAAAATTGATTGCCCATGATGGTTAACGCCAACAAAAGGTGCAAATGGCATATCATACTTATTTGTTAAGTATGTGGTATCAAAAGTGACGACATCACCAAACTCTTTGTAAGCTTCTCTGCTCCTACCATCTGCCCAAAATATATTTTTCAAATGATCATCATCATCCAATTCAATATCAAAATAGAAACCGAATTTTCTCGCAACCATCCTTGAAAAATATTTCATAATAGCTGAAGCATCACCTTCGGCCAGGGCGTTTGATTCATCAACCAAGTTTCGCAAGCCTTTTCATCACACAACATTCTCATATCCACCGACCTCATGTACTAGTGAGCCAAAATTTTGTTCATTTTAATTCGGCTTGATCATTCAGTTAATTTGATGTCTAACATGTGCACTAATTCTTTGATTGCAACGAAAAGCGACTTTTACTAGGGCTAAGGCCATGATTATGCTCGAACAACCACGGATATTTCCCATCTTCCGGTCAGATTTAACCTAGCTGTTATCTTTGCATTACACCCAATTCTGTAGCTTGCTTGTGGTTTTAAGGGATTTTGAGAAGTACTATTATGTTTGCCAGCTCGACTACATGCAAAAGTTATACTTCTAACAATCCCCATTTCATTCTTCCTTCTTGATAGTTTCTTAATTGGAAATCCGCTGCCCTTTGCATAGTCTTTGTAGAACTCAAACAATTCATCAATGTCATTAAACTTCATCCCGACTTTAGGCTCATTCTGCTCAATCTGCTGATCAGTGTGCTGAGACAACTCATATCTCTCATCAACCGAGCAATTATTCAAGTCACCATCATCTAAATCATCAAACTCCTCAATATCTGTCATAGCTGTTCAAATTAATTGATCATCAAAAAATGCTGACAGAAAAGTAGTTGACTGAAACTGAAAAGCTGCAAGATCAAGCTGATTGCAGAAAAATCAAATTTGATGGACTAAAATAGTTGACAAAATAAATTACTAATCATAGTGAGCACAAATAAAGCTCAAACCGAGCACAAACAGAGAGCAGTAACCAAGCATCAATAGAGATCTAAACTTGATCACAATCTTGTGGAAAATTTACAAATTTGGGGAAAATTTTCATATTTCAAACTAACTAGTGGCCTGATAACCAAATAATTAAACTAAAAAATGCAACTAGTTGAAACCCTACACTGATCAAAAAAATAAAAACCACTAAAGTACCTGTTTTGAAGTAGGGGTTTGATGGCGCCGCTCTTTGATGGCGGAGGAGGAGGAGTGCGGCGGTGGGGTTCGATGGCGGAGGAGGAGGAGCCAAATGCGGGAAAGAACTCGTCAATGAAATGAACAGGAATCGGAGTCTCGCAAAGGGTCGAAAATCAGTGTTGATCAATGCAATCAGGTCAGCAAAAGAAAAGAAGGATCACAATGAAATCAGGATCTTGTCAGGAAACAAAGGTCAACGAGAAAGAAGATCGAGAAGAAAATCAGAATCAAGGTCGAGATCAAAAGAAAAGGTTCGAGGGAATCGAATCGGGGTTGGGGATCAAGAGAGAGATAGAGGGAGGGGGGAGGGTTTGGGGAGGAGGGTTAGGTGGGGTTTGGATCTGGTGGGGGAAGGGGGAAAGGTGTGGAGAGAAAATGATGGGGAGTTGGGAAAAGTGAGGCGATGTGGAAGGCAGCATTGATGAAGCTTGAAATAGCATTCGATATATATATATATATTCACACACAAAAACACAACTAGACGTAGGATTTCACATTAATATTTATTTACTTCTGATTTATACAAATACCGAGATGAATTTTATTTGGATATTAAGCACAATAATTATGTGTGCATGATCCATGCATTTATTGAATACTATTAATAATAAAATGGGCATGAGGTGGAGTTCATTAAGCTAACATGAGATAGACAAATGATAAGCCCACTCTCATAGTCACATCCAACGAATGCGCATATCAATGACATCAACTTTTATATCTTGATAGCTCATTTAACAAGATAAACCTCCAACTCAGAAACATCAAACCCTTAACAAAAAAGGATATTTATTGAACATGACTACATCATTGCTAGAAGATACAAGTTCAATATTTATTTATGGTGCGTCCATGAGGAACCTTGGTTTAGTACTAACCAAGTAAACCTCGAGGTCTGAGGCCCTCCTTTCGCAGTCCAAGTAAAATAGCACAAGTATTGCAATACCTATTAATTAGAAATTGGGGATAGACATGTAATAGACACAGATTGTTTGCATCCATTTAAATGAGTGAAAATTTAACATAGAAACTAGGCATTAAAATATGACTTCTAAACTATTCCTCGAACAACTGTAGAATTTTGAGATGATATTCACAACATATTCAAAGTAATAAACATTCACTTTTTATATTAAGATGACATGGGTTGCTATGTATGCAACTGTCCTTTGGTTCTACTCAGGTTTGCCGTGTGTCATATGTAGAAGGAAAATAAACCTGTAACCAACATTGATGAATTCACTCTCCATCCGACTTGTGAAGCTTTTAGAAAAGGACTCACAAAATTAGACCAGCATGAAACTTTAAGGCAGGAAAACTTTTAAAAAGTGCATACATGGTTTCATTTCAAAACAAAAAAAAATGCTGTTTGTAAAATGTAACTCTTGTCATAAAAACTTACAAGAAGTACAGAAAACAAACCATGCAAAATGCATATAATTTTCAACTATGCAAATTGCTCCCTCTGCTACAAACAAGATTTAGATTGACGTACTCAACGGGAGAATATTTAAACCGTATGAAGCGGGATACAGTAAAATTCAGTGCTCTAGGGCGCATCCACCAGATATTGGTGTTTTGCTATGTATACTGGCTTTGGTAATTACTCCCAGAAATTATCTCATCGAAGTCTTAAGCAGCAGCAACCTTCCGTCCGTCTTCTATGAAAAAGATTGCAGATTCTGGCACCTAAGACATTACAAGGAGCAATTTTTAGCAGATTGGTACAAACGCTAATAGCCCAGAACAGAAAATAACAATTTTGAACAAGAAAATTAAAAGATATAAACAAAATCATAAATGAGCATTATCATAGTCAATTGGGAAAAAGAAAGTACTAAAAAAAAGATGAACAATGTTAACTTGCATGTCATAGTCAATTGGGAAAGAACATAGCCCATATCCACACTAGAGCAATATAGAAGATGGGAACCAAGTAGATTAAGTGTATGATGAAAATTGTGATGCCTTGGTCTACAAATGATATTATTGAATAAATAAGACTTCAGATAGAGTTTGATTCCAGGGCCATTTTAACTCTGGCACATAGCTACTGTGGAATCAAACTGAATCAAGTTGATTCAGATAACAACAACAAACAAAGCCTTTATTACAAATTTGGTTCGTTTAGATAATTATTAAATTTTTTGAATACATTGATATTTGAATTCGATTTGCTTAGATAATTCAAAATTCAATAATTATTAGTAAATATTTGTCCAACACTTCTATTTATTTTCCCAGAATTAATAGACAAATATTCGATTCGTTTGTATGTGACATTGCCATTATAGAGACATTAACACAAAGTCATAAATTTGTTTTAGTACAAAACAAAATTATCTTAATCATATTTACAACATATTCAAAGTAATAAACATTCACTTTTATATTAAGATGACATGGGTTGCTATGTATGCAACTGTCCTTTGGTTCTACTCAGGTTTGCCGTGTGTCATATGTAGAAGGAAAATAAACCTGTAACCAACATTGATGAATTCACTCTCCATCCGACTTGTGAAGCTTTTAGAAAAGGACTCACAAAATTAGACCAGCATGAAGCTTTAAGGCAGGAAAACTTTTACAAGTGCATACATGGTTTCATTTCAAAACAAAAAAAAATGCTGTTTGTAAAATGTAACTCTTGTCATAAAAACTTACAAGAAGTAAAGAAAACAAACCATGCAAAATGCATATAATTTTCATCTATGCAAACTGCTCCCTCTGCTACAAGCAAGATTTAGATCGACGTACTCAACGAGAGGATAATTAAACCGTATGAAAAGGGATACAGTAAAATACAGTAGGGCGCATCCACCAGATATTGGTGTTTTGCTATGTATACTGGCTGTGGTAATTTACTCCCAGAAATTATCTCATCGAAGTCTTAAGCAGCAGCAACCTTCCGTCCGTCTTCTATGAAAAAGATTGCAGATTCTGGCACCTAAGACATTACAAGGAGCAATTTTTAGCAGATTGGTACAAACGCTAATAGCCCAGAACAGAAAATAACAATTTTGAACAAGAAAATTAAAAGATATAAACAAAATCATAAATGAGCATTATCATAGTCAATTGGGAAAAAAGAAAGTACTAAAAAAAAAAAGATGAACAATGTTGACTGGCATATCGTAGTCAATTGGGAAAGAACATAGCCCATATCCACACTAGAGCAATATAGAAGATGGGAACCAAGTAGATTAAGTGTATGATGAAAATTGTGATGCCTTTGTCTACTGAGTCTACAAGTGTTATATTGAATAAATAAGACTTCAGATGGAGTTTGATTCCAGGCCCATTTTAACTCTAGTTTGTATTTTTAAGACATTATCGCATTACTGATACTCTGTCTTGCACATAGTTATTGTGGAATCAAACTGAATCGAATTTGATTCAAGTAAAAACAACATACAAAGTCTCTATCCCAAATTTGATCCCTCTAGATACTTCAAATTTTCAGAAGTAAGTATATAACAGGAACCAGAAAGCAGATAACTCACATCTGGCCAGGTATTTGTTATGAACTCTACAATGTCATATGATATGTCCCCTTGCACATCAATTTGCTCCTTCTCAGTTGGACCCTGAAATGAATTGTCCAAATTCTTCTGTTAATAGAAACATGTAGAAACTTTTAGCTAATCATTTGAAGTTAAACAACTGACAATGCACCTTGACAACAGATGCTCCTGTTGCAAACTTTCTCCCTAGTTTCTTGGAAGCATCACTCAATTTGACACCTATATTGTCCACACAATTTTTATTTTTTTGAATTAAAAAACATATTACAATATTTAGTCTACACCTTGACTCGTTCAGGAGTTACAGGGACGATGCATTTTCTATAAGTTACTCACCAAATAATTCTAGGCCTTTCACAACAGTAACGCATTTGCGCTTATTGCGAACAATCTTTTCAATAACAACTTCTTTCTTCTCCTGAAAAAAAAAATCAGTAAGTTTTAATTGTATCTATAATAGTAGAAACACAACTTATAAACTAGGAAGTAAATGCAGCATTTCTGGTAATCACCTACAGTAAAAGCGGAGGGGATAGCTTGAGAAAAACAGGTCTAATAATACACTGAAAGAGTATAGGTTAATCCTCCCACAGTATTGTAGCAAGATTGTAAAATTATTTGAGGAGAAAGAGTTTTTCTAATGTTTTTCATCGAAATACCAGGAGGAACAAAGAGAAAAGAAATTGCAAATGAGAAAAGATAATTTCCATCCAATCCAACTGAAACAGAATAATCACTGGTTCAGTTCTTTTATTGCCCCAAAATTTACTTATAGGGCTCAAGTATTCCATGCTACATATGGGATGCCTAAACTAATCAGGAGCAACAAGAAGAAAAGGAATTGAAAACGAGAAAAGATAATTTCCATCCAATCCAACTGAAACAGAATAATCACTGGTTCAGTTCTTTTATTGCCCCAAAATTTACTTATAGGGCTCAAGTATTCCATGCTACATATGGGATGCCTAAACAAATATTTGGACCAACTTGCAAAAATAAACCATATAAAATAAGAAGGAATGGGTTGATGGTTCCTTAAAGAATAAAGGAATTCCAAGCTATACATCCTGGGGTGCAAGATGAGTCAAGCAAGAACAACATATAAAGTCTGTATCCCAAATTTGATTCCTCTAGATACTTCAAATTTTCAGAACTAAGTATATAACAGGAACCAGAAAGCAGATAACTCACATCTGGCCAGGTATTTGTTATGAACTCTACAATGTCATATGATATGTCCCCTTGCACATCAATTTGCTCCTTCTCAGTTGGACCCTGAAATTAATTTTCCAAATTCTTCTGTTAATAGAAACATGTAGAAACTTTTAGCTAATCATTTGAAGTTAAACAACTGACAATGCACCTTGACAACAGATGCTCCGGTTGCAAACTTTCTCCCTAGTTTCTTGGAAGCATCAGTCAATTTGACACCTATATTGTCCACACAATTTTTTTGATTTAAAAAACATATTACAATATTTAGTCTACACTTTTACTCGTTCAGGAGTTACAGGGACAGTGCATTCTCTAGAAGTTACTCACCAAATAATTCTAGGCCTTTCACAACAGTAACGCATTTGCGCTTATTGCGAACAATCTTTTCAATAACAACTTCTTTCTTCTCCTGAAAAAAAATCAGTAAGTTTTAATTGTATCTATAATAGTAGAAACGCAACTTAGAAACTAGGAAGTAAATGCAGCATTTCTGGTAATCACCTACAGTAAAAACAGAGGGGATAGCTTGAGAAAAACAGGTCTAATAATACACTGAAAGAGTATAGGTTAATCCTCCCACAGTATTGTAGCAAGATTGTAAAATTATTTGAGGAGAAAGAGTTTTTCTAATGTTTTTCATCGAAATACCAGGAGGAACAAAGAGAAAAGAAATTGCAAATGAGAAAAGCTATTTCCTTTCGTCCAATCCAACTGACACATAATAATCACTGATTCAGTTCTTTTATTGCCCCAAAATTTACTCATAGGGGTAAAATATTCCATGCTACATATGGGATGCCTAAACTAATCAGGAGCAACAAAAAGAAAAGGAATTGCAAATGAGAAAAGATAATTTCCATCCAATCCAACTGAAACAGAATAATCGCTGGTTCAGTGCTTTTATTGCCCCCAGAATTTACTTGATAATCTCAGCAAGATACCGTGCTTTTCCCTATTATCGCCTTTTGAAATAGCCAGCCGGCATTGCTCCTACGCTGCTCGGTATTGCATGCTATATATGGGATGCCTAAACAAATATTTGGACCAACTTGCAAAAATAAACCATATAAAATAAGAAGGAATGGGTTGATGGTTCCTTAAAGAATAAAGGAATTCCAAGCTATACATCCTGGGGTGCAAGATGAGTCAAGCAAGAACTCTCCATACTGCAAATGCTTTGACATAAACTAGGATCTGATAATAAGAATTTTGCAAATAAAAAATGTGTATATTCCGAAATGCTAACACTTTGATGGGCACTGGAAGCAATATGCCAACCCTAAACCTAGCAGTGACATACTATCTACAAAATTTGACTCCAGACTTGGACCATGGAAAGAGCAGGCTCTTCCAAAATAAATAAATCAACTTGATGGTTCATACTATCTATGAAAAATTGACTCCAGACTTGAACCATGGAAAGAGCAGGCTTTTGCAATAAATTAATAAATAAACCAACTTAATGGTTCATAGCCTGACATGCTCAGTGAAGGAGAGGCATGCAAAACTATGGGAACATAAAGAGATTGGACTAGGACTCCATTAAACTTTCTCTCTCCTCAAGGAATTGGTCTTTGACCCGAACGAGTGCTTATTTTTCACATATGTAAATGATTTATCAGAAACACGAATAGCTAAACCCATTGTTTTGCCTGCCTATCTTCCACTAGAGATCAGTTACAAGGAAACAACAAATGAAAAATATTTTAGCATCGCATCCTAATAAGATAAACAGAGGGAGCTTGTCAGGACCCATGCTAAACGTGTTTTACAGATCCAGTTAACCAATAAAGCATATCTTAAACAGAAGAAGAAAATGTCACAAACTGGATGTAGCTGAACCACCAAGAAATTAAAAAGATCCTAATTGGATTACAGCATACGCTCAACCTTGTTAACTGATAGTTTGGCTATGAACATCATACTTTACATGGATTCTCATATGAGAGAGCCTTGATTTTCATGGAGTATAGTATCCTACTTCGTTTACTAGACTAGGAGATATCAACTCTTATTGAAAACTTTAAAAATGGGAAGTGCTGAAATGAAAACCATCAGTACCTGAACCAAAATAATCACTGGTTCAGTTCTTTTATTGCCCCCAGAATTTACTTAATATTCTAAGCAAGACCCTATTATTGCCTTTTGAAATAGCCGGCCGGCATTGCTCCTACCCTGCTCGGTAATGCATTCTATATATGGGATGCCTAAACAAATATTTGGACCAACTTGCAAAAATAAACCATATAAAATAAGATAGAATAGATTGATGGTTCCTTAAAGAATAAAGGAATTCCAAGCTATACATCCTGGGATGCAAGATGAGTCAAGCAAGAACTCTCCATACTGCAAATGCTTTGACATAAACTAGGATCTGATAATAAGAATTTTGCAAATAAAAAATGTGTATATTCTGAAATGCTAACACTTTGATGGTCACTGGAAGCAATATACCAACACTAAACCTAGCAGTGACATAGTATCTACAAAATTTGACTCCAGACTGGGACCATGGAGAGCAGGCTCTTCCAAAATAAATAAATCAACTTGATGGTTCATACTATCTATGAAAATTTGACTCCAGACTTGAACCATGGAAAGAGCAGGCTTTTCCAATAAATTAATAAATAAACCAACTTAATGGTTCATAGCCTGACATGCTCAGTGAAGGAGAGGCATGCAAAACTATGGGAACATAAAGAGATTGGACTAGGACTCCATTAAATTTCCTCTCTCCTCAACGAATTGGTCTTTGACCCAAATGAGTGCTTATTTTTCACATATGTAAATGAGTTATCAGAAACACGAACAGCTGAACTCATTGTTTTGCCTGCCTATCTTCCACTAGAGATCAGTTACAAGGAAACAACAAATGAAAAATATTTTAGCATCGCATCCTAATAAGATAATCAGAGGAATAAGATAATCAGAGGGAGCTTGTCAGGACCCATGCTAAACGTGTTTTACAGATCCAGTTAACCAATAAAGCATATCTTAAACAGAAGAAGGAAATGTCACAAACTAGATGTAGCTGAACCACCAAGAAATTAAAGAGATCCTAATTGGATTACAGCATACGCTCAACCTTGTTAACTGATAGTTTGGCTATGAACATCATACTGTACATGGATTCTCATATGGAGAGAGCCTTGATTTTCATGGAGTACAGCATCCTACTTCGTTTACTAGACTAGGAGATATCAACTCTTATTGAAAACTTAAAAAATGGGAGGTGCCGAAATGAAAACCATCAGTACCTGAACCAAAAACCTTACCTTCTTCTTTATCTTACCACCAGGAAGGCGTTTAACTTCTTCTGGCTTAGATGCTGAAGTGCCCGCTGCAAAAAAGAAATGAAATAGAGGAGTTAGCATACACCAGTCAGTAAACAAGAAACCCACATTGTAGCCAACCAACTCATTTCAGGTTTCAGAACATAAGAGAAAGAAGTGCTTTAGATGAGTTAATTGCTTGTGCAAGGAATCTGTTGCGTTTATCCCAAAAATGGATAGATTCGCTGTTTCTGCAATAGCTATCTGAGGGACTTTGTATACTAAGTATACATCCTATTATATGACAAGTATAGATTAAGTTACGTTTTAGGATTTGTGATATAACCTAGCCCATAGGGTAATGAAACATGCATGCCTATCTCAAAGGTCGGTGCCATTAATTTGATTGTTTTAGTTTGTAGGATAAAAATCTAGATGAACTTTTGAAAAATAAGAAGATTATTTTGTTTTCAAATTCTTTTAGCAATTTGGGGCTATTAAACAATATACCACGTTTGAGGAATATGAAGCAAATCTCAAGGGAATAACAAGAATTTCTCTACTTGAGCACTTCACTACCCTTCAAAGAGAAGATAGTTCACAACAATCAATGTTTCAAGAATGCTTATTTTTATGAAGTCAATTGAGGTGTTAAATTTCATATAATTTTAACTCCCACAAACAACAAAAAATTTTATTCTAGCTCGATGACAGAATATTCTGCCATATACATCCTAGACCTATATTAGATAGAACGTATTTTCTAAAATATCGAACCCCATGCTCAAAATCCCCAACATAAGATACACCTTTAAACAAACTCAACCGAAGAAGATTATCTGATCTCACAATTTCTTAGTAATTTGGAGCTACTAGAGGACATTACCACTTTCAAGGAATACAAAGCAAATTTCAAGGTAATAAGAACAATTTATCGACTTGAGTGGTTACCACTATCCTTCAAAGAGAAGATAGTTTACAATAATCAATCCGACTTGCATTAAGTCATTTAAGAAGTTAAAATTTATACTAAAGTTTTGCATTTTATATTAGATTGATAGTTTTTTCTTCCATTCATATCCTTCAACTATATCAAATATACTTTAGTTTCGGCTATATATCAAACCCTGCGTTAAAAAATCTCCAACTGAAGATGCAATTCTGAACAACCTCCCATCTTCCAATTTGGAAAAAAAAAAATTATAAAACCAAAGTTTTGCCCTGATTTATTTTTAAACCCGCCAACTTCCAAAACTATTTGGGGGTACAATTACTATATTGGGTCGGAGTCCCTACATTTGGCGTATCAATAGCTATGTTTGGATTTAAGATGCTATAATTGGGTTTAAAACTAACTCATTATGGTCATTTTGGGTTTAAAAACGATTTCAGAAGTGGATGGGTTTTAAAAAACCACAGTTTTCCCTTAAAAAAGTGGAAACAGACGAAGAAAAACACCGGATTCCTTAGCGGGACCCACCGCCGCTGGAAATCCCCGTCGCCTGCAGCTGATCCGCAGCCTGATTAGCTTCCCCTTCGCTCGCCCCTAAATCCACAGCCAAGAACAAACCAATCAGTAATCTAGGGCATAATGAAATCGAGAACAGTGGCAGTATCGTAAATATCGTTTCTTTAAAATATATATATATACCCTGAGGAGATCGGGGTAGAGATCGGGAGCGTTCTCGATGAGCCATGGCTTGCACCTGTTGAAGTCGGGGCCGAACTCGCAGTACTCGGCGGGGAGGCTGCAGACGCTGCAGTAGAGCACGTGCACGGGCTCGGGCTTTTCCGCCATTGGAGAGAGCTTGGAGAGAGAGCGAGGATCGAAGAGGGGAAGCTTCGTGGGCTATTGGACTCGATGAGCGGTAGTTGAGACGGATTCGGATCTAGATCCGAACAGATTTGGTGGGTTTTGCATTTCTATCAACGGTTCGGATGTTTGGACATGAGCCCAGCCCAACTCGGTGCAGTAGGAAATGGGAATCCTATTATAACCCTCTGTATAGGAGGGATGTGGTTTACATCATTGAATTTTTTTTTTTTCAAGATAGTGGAGTCATATTGAAACCTCTCAACCATCTAGATCATCAACGGTAATCGTTTACATCATTGACAAAATAGTCATAATTAGATAACCTCATTTTGAAATTTTCTGATAGAATCTTTTACCATTAAGGATGCTAACTGAATATGGATACCGATATAAATAGAATATCTACATTTGATTTGATAGGATATGAATGCGGATATAAATACGGAATATAAATGAAATATTTGACACGGCATCTAAGCATAAAATCATTCATATAGTAAGTCAAAAAAATTGTTCATAGGGTTAGATATCATTTGATTAAGGAGATGTCATATTCAAAGTCCTGAAAATTGATGACGGAGCTGAATTGAAATAATAATCAGTGAGAATAAGCTCCAAATAGTAAGAGCATCACAGGATAAATGAAAGATGTAGACATTGGACTCTCTAGACATGA
This sequence comes from Asparagus setaceus, assembly GCA_012295165.1. Lineage (NCBI taxonomy): Eukaryota > Viridiplantae > Streptophyta > Magnoliopsida > Asparagales > Asparagaceae > Asparagus > Asparagus setaceus. The sequence continues at coordinate 15,681,595 of CM022709.1, read as the reverse complement.
ACCAAACAATTATATTTACATGAATAGAATGCTTAGTAACATCGTGTTAGACTTAACAGTTTGCTGTCATGATCAGTTCATCACTTGCGCTTGCAATCTCACAGAAATGAAATATCCTTGGGCCAATTACAGAAAGATTATAGTCAATAAAAGAACATTTGTAGACTGCAACCATTCTTTTATTCTCTCATACATTTCTTACAGTGCCAACAACTAAAACTCTTACCAAAGACACCACCCCATTTACTATTTCATCATATTTTACAGTCACATTTACAGATGAACAGTTAAAGATTTGTTACCACCACTCTAAAATATATACATGTTTACACACAACTGGATGTAAAATATACAAGTGAAATATTTACAAATATCATCATTTTCTACTCTGGAGACCCTCCATATCTATCAACCTTTTCTTTGAGAGGTTTGTTATTGAATCCGCAATTACTCTTGCGCTTGTTTTCATATAACCACCTGAACCGTGTTGTTGAAGAAAAATACAGAATTATTGATATGGAAAATGGGAAAATATACAAAATGAAAATATTTACTTCACCTGATGTTAGCATCAGAAGAGGTATATCTTTTTCTCTGGCGAATCTAAAAACTTTCTCATCCCTGACGGCTACTCCTTCAGGACTTATCTGCACTAATATGTAGCTTTAAGATTACAAAATTAAATGAAGGGAAGAAAAATAATAAGGTTAACTGCGAATACAACCCTTGTCCTATCACAATAATAACATTGCAAATGAAATGTTATGGTACACAAGTAATTACCTTCTTTCTTTCACTATATCATTATTTATTTCTCTAGCAATTAGGAACCAATATTAATATAGGGCATGGAATGTAAAACTAATCTCTCCAATTTTGACAATCTACCAACACATATAGAATCCTTCCATAATTAAATAGATGCAAAAGGTAAAAATATAAACTAAAGTGCAATGTCCATATATCCATGGACTGAACAAGTAATGGAAATAAAGTAATCCCAAAGGTCCAACTACTAATATGCCATGCCAGTAAAACAAACTAAAATGTTTATTTTTGTTAATTAAACTAAAATGCTGTTAGAAATTTCTTTCCACCCTGAGCTCAAGGTGCTACACATGCATGCAGCAGACAACCTCACAGAAAGCAGAGAGGAGCCCAGCTAACACCTTTTTAGACGTTGCAGTGACTTTTGTCAAATAAGTATAGGGAGGTCACAATGACAGAGGCATATTCACACCTCATCAAATCATATTACCTCCATTTTTAAAGAATGTGTAAGAAAAAGTTGATCCCTGCTCATGGACATCTTTATGCCTTGAGGGAATAGTCTTTATTGATTTCATACTCAGGAAAGCACAGAACTTGGCCAACATCCATGATCATACTATAGGCTGTTATTAGTTAAGCAATCTGAAATGATATTTAATTCTAACAGCTTCCAGTTTACCGTACTAGATTCTCTTCAGGTAGAAAGTTTTTGAGTAGATGAAAGTGAGATATTAGAGGAAACCAAACCCAAAGTTATAATTCTTCATGGTTTGCAATCCTCTAATTCTCACGTTCAAAATCCCAAAGATAAAAAACTGACAGACATATTGGATTGAATAGCAGAAGATGAGATATTTGAGGAAACTAAACCCCATGGATACAGCTTAAGGTTAATAATCATCCAATTCTCACATTCAGCCAGCTTAAGGTTTAGGATCCTCCAGTTCTTACATTCAGACTCCAACTACATGCTCCTTCAATTGTTGAGCAGCAGCAGATGAGATATTGAAGACCCGCTGGTACAGCTTAAGGTTTTGGATCGATCCTCCAATTCTCACATTCAGCCTTTAACTATATATTCCTTTTAATTGTTGAACAGTTGAAGATGAGATATTGGAGGAAACAAAATCCAATACCACATTGCATGTGGATTTTGCTTCCGTCAATTCTCACTTTCAAACCCAACTTCTGGCTTCTAAATCTTCAGAATTGAGATGATTAAATAGAGAGTAGAGGTTTAATTTTCTATCAGATTCATGTAAATGTTGTGGTATTCCTTTTTCTGACAAAGTGCGAAATGCATGTCTTTCATCATGTAGAGTGAATTAAGCTTGGACTGTTCTGCTCTCTCACCAGCCATGAGTGAATTAAGTTTGGACTGTTTTGCTCTCTCACCAACCATGTGATTCAAGGAGTCTTCATGACTGGTTCCCATCTTAAAAATTTTAGACCCATATTCTGTTACATTCTACAGAGGGAATATTATATGCACCTTTAAACAGGACTATATTCAACAAGGCCAGATCTAGGAAAATTACCACACTAACATTGCCCCGTGACAAACTCCTGAAATCAACTCCTTTTGTGCATTTTTCATGTTCTTTTGATTCTTGACAATAATAACATTAGTAGTTGGAACTTTTGAATTATTTTTAATTCCACCCTCCTTCATATTCAAAATCCCCAGGGTTCAAGTTGGCATTGATTTTTATAGACATGTCTTTAGACCTTAGGAACAGCTTCTCGGAGGTATATGCCTGAGAAAAGTTATCTGTACTAAAGAGGATAAGCGCTCATCAGAATTGATGTGATTTGAGTTAGTTTTATAGATTTAATAAATTTTCTGGGGAAACTTTGAATGAAAATGATATGGTTATTTCAGATATGAATAAAGGAAGGGGAGAGAGAGCAATATCAAGTTGGATCAGATAACCAGAACTAATGAAGGACAACCTGAGGAAAGGATTAAGGGAGCCGAATCTAGATCGTCCGCATTATAGAGAAGCATTAATTTTCTAATTTTGACTTTCTCATAGTTACGGATACTGGCGACTATGCATCAATCCTTAAGAGAGTGGTTAGTGTTAAACGAAACAAAAAATTTCAAGAAGACTTGTATATTTAGGAAGTCGTGAAGTTTTTTAAAAGCAATAGTAAACGCGTAGAAAGAAGCATATAAGGAGTGAAGATAACAAAGTTTGTATAGTGAGTTGTACACCAATCTTGTTTACAATTGAGTGGGATTGTCAAAAGGAAATTTAAAAGGCCATTCTTTACCAAATTATAATATGAGCCCAGTATAGATATGCACACACCAGAAATTTAGTGTGGCACTGGTGCAATTAACATCAAAGGAAATGCTTTACAGTTCAGTGTAAATAAAACAAAGAAGATCCTAGACAGCAAGTATATGATACCCATGATAATATAAATAAATAAAAGAACATGCATTTCAGAAAATTTATATATACATTATAAGAAATGCAGAGCCAAGAAGATGTACCTTCAATCTGCCCAAGGGATCTCCATCAAGAATATCAGTGCCAGCATTGTATATCACTAGCTGAGGATCAAAATTGTTTCTTGCAACCTGAATGCAAGCATATTTTTACTATTTTAATGGGTACAACCAATGTCATTAAAGATAATGTGGCACATAAATATATCATGCTCATTAAAATAAACTTCTATGAATTAACAAGCAAAAACTTTGCACAAAACATGCTAGATGGACGAATGAATTCCTTCCGAAACAAGAATTTGTAAACCTTTCTTCCACCATCTTTGATCACCCTCTCTGATAAGGGGAAGAACATTCTTCCTTATTGAAGAAAATTAAACTCACAGTTTGCACTGGAAAATATGCCTTGGAATGGTTCCAAAAGGTCCAATCAGTCCCAAAATTTCAGAAAGACAAGTCCATAACAAGGATTTGGTGAGTGGGAACGATAGACCTATTATAGCCTGAAATAGCCATAAATAATCTGAAGAAGAAATTCTGAAGTTAGCTTTAACTTACTCGTTCCCAAAGAAAGGCCCCGTAGCTTGGGGTCTAAAAATGTCGAGATTCAGTCATGAAGAATTATTAGCATCATGAATCATAATCATAGACAAATTAAAATTAATTATACTGCTCACTGGAGGCGTGGATCTTGAAGCGGAACAAGAGATAATCTTTTGGGACCAATTAAGATGTAAGTTTATCCATGTTTGGTCTTGTTATCAATCTTCTTTACTAAGAGAGAACTTTTATTAGTCCTTAGAAGTTAGACCCTCTTCATTTATCCATAGTTGGTTCCGCTCCTCAACACAGCAACTTTACCATCAGACACCAGATATACCCTTCTCAGCCCATATTGTACCTTAATCAAGCGAAATAGAAGGAATATTCATCACTTGTAAAAGGACTTTCCTTATGATGAAGAAAATCATGCATCAATCCCTTCATCCACCACTAGATAGCACTACTTCACATGTATCCCCCATTGACATTCCATTAGCTTATTGCCTCATAGCTAGCACACTAATTTGTTACCTTTGGTAATTTCTTTCAGCACATAGATAGAATGTTAGTTGTTCCCACACATAAATTCAAATAAAGTATGTATCTACTATCATTCTATGTTCCTAGGCTAAAGTGCTAGCAAAGATACAGGACAAATACGAGTGAATGTTAAGGATGATAACTGATGAACATAAGTAAGAAGAATCGACAAATGCATACCTCAAGTGCGTTATCTAATTCCTTCAGATATTCCTTTGTCTTGGTCCCACTCTGAATTTGCAAAACACATTATAAAGGAAAAAAAATGTTTTAGTATAGAACTTGAATGCTATAAAAGCATTATGACATCATCAATCATGTTGAAACAAGGAGTAATATAGAAATACTAGAGGCAGCTTCACTTACCACTAGTTCTACCTTTTGATCAATGTATCTCTTGGCTTCATAATCCTTGCAAGAAAAAAACAAGACTTAATTTTTTAATGAAGGATAGACATACAAGTAGACATGTATTACATGTGCAATAAATGCATGGAGGACTTTTCACTCATATCATATAGGTTAAACAGTCTTCTAGGTGGCATTGATAAACTAGAAATGTGTCACTTGTAGGAGTGTATAAATTCTTGATCTAGAACAAGCAAGACCATCAGAAAGAATGTGATCACAGCTTGCTGCATCATGAGAAGCACACTTTATTTCTAAATTTCAGCTCAATCAGATTCCACTTTTGCAGTGACTAGTGCAGTGTAAAAATGGAAGTAGAACATGTAGGATATGACTGCTTTTATGACGCTTGCACTGCTAGTACTAGTAGAAGTTGATCTTGCTTATAGTTACACACATGAAATGATGGTTATGGTGCTCGTAGCAGCAGTTTGATTTTGCTGAGGTGCACGTTTATAAACTTCTCCAAAGCTCTGGTTTCCGTCATTCAAAAACTTCATCCTCTTATTGTTGCAGAGTGTCAGGTATAGGGGAAGGTTGCAAAGAACCTCATTTGAAAGTTCAAGCTCCAAATAGTTCAAATAATCAACGAGCTGATGACATATCTCTATTACTGAGGGATTCTAACCTTAAATTAACCCTTAGAAGGACAAAATTGAGGTCTTTATGAATTAGAGAGCAGGAAAGATGAAATCAATCTTTATCCATGAGATAAGCTTTTCTTCAAAATGGGGGGAAACATCGCTCACCAAGGAAGTTAACAGAAGATGCAGAGAAACAAACAATTAAAAAAAAAAGGATTGGGCCTTGTTCAATGCTGCTTCAAATGAATTGATTGTGGATGGATTCAGTTCATAAACAAGAGATAAACTCAAACAGTATATGAGACATGAGTACAACCCATCCAATCCTCCTCTAGGTAACCATCTATAAAAAAATTAGATTGCAAAATACAAAAGGAAGACCATAAGTATATCAGAAATAGTCATGAAGTCTTAAGAGTAGTTCTTACAAAAGGATATATTTGAGAATTGTACATATCCAGTATGTAAACTCTACCTGCAAGCAAATATAATATCAGTGACCTTGAGAACAAATTTACTAACCAAACAGCATGCTGTGAGTGAAAAAGACATACTGTCACTAGAAAAGTCAGTTTCATAACCATTCCCTTGGTGAGCATCAAGGTCAATAATCATTACCCTGTATACATGTGCAGCAAAAATAAATGAGTATAAACTCTTAAAAAATAGGAAATAAACTCCGCTTACAAAACACTGTCATTCACATGTTCGAGTGAAAGTTCCTACCTAGATATATTCAGACGAACAAAAGCATACTGAACGCAGAGAGTAATATCAGCATAAACACAGAATCCACCTCCTTTCTCTGCTGAACAATGGTGGAAACCACCACCCACATTGATGGCCCATCCTCGCTCTTTGGCAAGCTTTGCTGCCAAGATGGAACCCCCAACCTGCATAAACTAACATTATTTGTGCACATAAAACCTCATAGGAGGAGATCACATGGGCTAGCAAAAATCTAACCTGTTTACGGAACGGGTAAAGCACCTTTTTCTGTACAAGACAGTTGGGAAGGAATGCAACAGGAGGAACCTAATAAAGAATGAATCTGAGATTCAGCCACAGTAAATGGCCACACAAACAAAAAAAAAAACAGGCTATAATAGCAAACCACATGCAGAATAGAACAAAATGTTTGAGCATTGCAGGTTGAAAGCTAGATCTTTGTATGTTCTTTGTGGAACTTAAATATGAGAGAGGCTCAGGCAGAGTTCTTTTTACCAAAACATCAAATTAAGACAAATTCCAAGAGGTGACAACCAAGGTTTTAAATATCGTATATTGGGGAAATATGGGACGGCCAATATCCATATCAGATTGCGGATATCGGGGAATTATCGGGGATGTGTAGTAAATATCAGATTGCCATATCAGATGATGTGCATATATAATATAATGTCCAAAAATGTAATCTAAACTACTTGCTGAAATCTAAGCATACAAAAACGTAACTAATACATGTTTAGGATCACTGACCAATTGCAGAAATTTTCTTAGGGAAAGGAGAATACAAGAATTTTGCAAAAAAACTTCATAGAGATGGAATTTTTGCTAAAAAAAAACTTTAAAGACTTTTACAAAACCATATTGTTTTGTGAAAAGCTATATAGAAGGATATATCGGCCAACATATCAGCGGGATATCGACCATGTCAGGGATATATCGCCCAAAAATTCTAAAAAACGATAACGGATATTGACACCACATTGTTTTGCGGCAAGCCTTACGAAAGGATATGTCGGCTGATATACCGTGCTATATCGCGGATATTTAAAACAATGGTGACAATAGAAGCATATAACAGGTGTTGACTCTACACGTCCTACTTATAGGGTCCCTTTGCTCTTGAGTAACTTACTATCCAAATGCATGTTTGACAATAGATTGTTAAGTTAATTAAAGTAAGGCTTTTAAGTCTGTATCTCTTTACTGCTTGCAAAAAGCCAATCTTGAGGGACTTTATCTTATTTAATTGTAGTCGCTATTGTATGTAACATTTTAGAGAGTTAATTCATGGCTGTCAATTTCTCAAAACTTTGTATTTGTCTTATTTATTCCACATACTAAAGCATAATTCTGTTAATCCTGACCTTATTTAATTGTAGTCGCTATTGTATGTAACATTTTATAGAGTTAATTCATGGCTGTCAATTTCTAAAAACTTTGTATTTGTCTTATTTATTCCACATACTAAAGCATAATTCTGTTAATCCTGACCTACCTAATTGCAACAGAGATACTGTATTCTCAGGTTTAGAAATGGCCAAGATTCTTAAACTTGCACCGATTTCTTTGTTTAGTTTTCTTGTTTCATTACTCATCTAAACCAACAAAAGCTAAACTTCTTCAACTTGCACCAATTTCTGAGTCTAGTTTTCATGTATCATTACTTTTTAGGTAACACTATTTTCTAGATATGGCTCTTAATCATCAAACAATTTTGATCCATAAAAATAAGTGCTCATATAGAAAGTTAACAAACATTTCCTATCAATCAACTCATAACTGTTTAGCTTTCTGGAGACTGGCAACCGTTTTACTTTCCCTATATCATAATCTGGTAAACAATAATATAGTATGAAATCCTATATCTAAAAATTTCTTATAGCAATCTTCATCCTCATATCTTGGTCATATCATCTACTAAATTTGGCGCACACAAAGACGTCCAAGTCTTCAATATAGTAACAAAAACGAGATAAAATAACAGAATTTTCAAAATGAAACTTGAAATGTATTAGTACCTCTACAATAATAGAAACGTTCAAACTGCTCTTGAGACTGCTCAAATATGATTCACTATGAACCTGTACGAAAGAAATCATTAATTCAAAAATCACCATTACAAATTCCAAGCCAAAAAAAAAACATCATTTCAAAGTAAAAAAACACTTCTGCTTTACCACTAGCAAGTCATCTTTCAAAGCTTCCAAGGGCTCTACTATCCGATTCTTATCCAAAACACCTTCTTTAATCAGAAATTGGCATATCCGACCCCATTTCGAGGAGTCAAAAGGGTGCCTGCACCAAAAAAAGAGGCTTTTTCTATAAAACCCAAAAATTATCTGGTATTTTTTTAATCACACCATTTCAAGCTTACTCTTAAACCCAAAATAACCATATTGAACTACTTTTCAATCCCAGTTTCCATTCGTTGTACTGATGTGTAGGTTGCTATAACTCATGTATAAGTAGCTATATTCGGGTCTAAATTGTATAATGGTATATCAGTAGCTATATGGGTTTAAAAATAATTCAGCATGGGTATTTTGGGTTCAAGAATAGTTTTGGAACCGAAGGGTTTACAAATAAATCAAGATTAAATTTTTGGTTTATAAACAAAAAAAAAATCCAAACGAAACCCCATCTAATTTTCATAAACCGACAAGGGACTCCAAAACCTCAACCCTAACAAACAGTGAAGATGTCCACTCACAGTTTCTCGATTCCAAGAAACGCGATGTCATAAGAAGGCGAGTAGATCACAGGGACCTGAGATTGACCTAATGAGTGCAAATTCAGAGAAATTTCTAACAAATTGAATCTTTGAATTGGGCTTTGGGAGTTGCAAAGCACCTTAGTGAGGGGGACATCGAAGTAGAGCTTGCTGGAGAGGATCCGATTCCTTCGTAGCGTTTCGGTAGCGGCTGGAGATTTCGGGGGAGAGATTGAGGAGGAGGAGGTCGCCATTAGAGAAGCTCGAGGAATCTTGAGGATGCTTCTAGTAATTTTAACTGCGTAGGAATGAAGCAGAACTAGATACTGTAGACTAAAGAGTGGCGATTCGTCTGTTGGATGAGAGAGAGTGGATAGCGTAGTTGCCTTTTATTCGAACCCGATTCGATCCGATACTTTTTATAAAGGGTATGTTTCACAGAACCCCCAAATTCTTTTAAGAGTTTTAACCCCAATGAACTTTGGTTTCCCCCTAAACATCAAAGAATGTCAAATAACTCCCCAAACTTTTAACTTATCCTACAAAAATTAGCATGCCTAATACACGAAAAAACCCAATCCTTTCTCTGGTTTTTTAGATGTTAGTCCCTCAAATCTTTAATAAATTTCATAATAATCCCTTAGACGTTCTAAACTTCTTATATTCCCTCAAATCCAGGGGCGAATCTAGAAAAAATTATTTAGGGGGGGGACTATAAGTATCTACTAATCCAAAAATAAAATAAAATATTATAAAACTATAGTACTTGATGGAAATGTACTCACTACCTTTTATCAGTTTCGTTACATCATATTTTAAAACTATGCCAACTACTTGCTTACTTTTCATTGCACTCAATACACTTTATTATCTGTTGGGGTGCAAATGTTATGCTAGTTTTTTAGTCAAATTTTCAAACCATGACCGAGTTAACTTCTAATTGAACACCCTCATTTTACCAAATTACATTGTATTCAAAGAAATATATAGATTTTAGAGGGAAATTTGACCATTGGAAAGCTAAAAAATAAATAGGTCCAGGTCTATAACGTCCTTAGAAAGATTAATTTAGTGGGTTTGGATTTTGTAGAATAAGGTATTGGGTTCGAACTTATTAAGAAACATGTTAGGGAACTTAACAGAGGAGTAAACACATTGAACTTTCGCTTGAACCATTATATTTAAGGGAATATGCTCCTCAAATCTATCTGAATTGACCGGGGGGACCAAATTGCAAGGCCCATTAGGATTTGAGGGACTAATAAGCAATTTCTAAGATTTGAGGCACTAATAGAGAAAGTATCAAATAGTCCCGGGTGCATAACATTTAATGTGCACTAAATGGATGTCAATCATTAGACCATTGGATATCAGAATTCACGTAAGGATCCAATGATCAACATTCATTCGACAGACATTAACACTGAGTTTGGATAGAGTTTTTCAGGAGGGGAGGGGGAGGTTTACAATGCTAACCCTTCAACATTATGTTTGTTTACACTTTTTAGTTAGCAAAGGGAAGGGAGGGGGGATGAAAATTAGAAAATTTAGCCACTTTCTCAACCCTCCAAAAGTGGACGGACTGGGAGGGGAGGGGAGGGATTTCAAGTGGAATTTTTTTGAAATTCCAATATCGCCCTATATGAGAAACCAAAAGGCGCCCTATATGAGAAACCAAAAGGCGTTCTTTCTTATTTTATTAAAAGGACATACTGGTCAAGTAGCTCCCCTTTCCTTATCATTCTCTACTCTAAACAAACACATATTATAATGTACCCTACCATCCTCTGGTTTATCTATCCAAAGCGAATGAATCATTCATGGCACTTTCCTCCATTTCCTGGGCATGTTTAGCAATTGGTCAAACTGACTTATAAACTAATGCAACATGTTTGGCAACCAGCTTATTTTGGCTTATAAGCTTAAAAAAATAAGCTTCCCTAAGCCAGCTTATTTTTTGGTGGCTCATAAGCCATATAGTTTGACCAAGTAAATGTCAAGTTTACCCCTCAATATCTAAGCTAACTCAACATCTATTCAACTTTAAATTTCGAGTCATGTTCTTTTTGGTCATGTTGATAATAATGATGTATTATAATCCACCCATTTGCCAAACACTCTCTTATTAAAAAGCGGCTTGTAATCTATTTTTTTTACCAAATACTTTGGCTTATAATCCACTTGGCTTATAATCCATTTATAAGCCAAGTTTCCAATCATCTCCTAAATGTCATGAACCGTCTTCATTGTATAATTTTTCACATAATATGGAATGTTGAAGATTTGAGGGATTCATATCAAAAGACTTTTCTTTTAGTGTTTTCCGATGTATATTTTACAATTACAAAATGCTAAAAATAGTTCCTTGACCTATTTTACATCACCATCATCATCATGAAGTAATTGCTCTTTTTCAAAGCCAAATATTTGGGTGAAATATGTTGCGTCCGCCTCAAAACCCTAGATTCTTCTTTACAAAACCCCGAAAAGGTACTCTCTAATCGATTAAATCCTCTAAAAAACAAAAAGCTTCAATCTTTATTGAGATCAATTGATTTCCCCTTTCAGAACTCAATGCCGATCCAAAATGGAAGAAGAAGAAGGTGAGCAGTGCTAAAGCGCCACCGCCGCCGCCTCCGCCGCCGCCTCCGATTCCGCGGGAGTTGTTCAAGTACTATTCTCCGGCCTCTTCCACTCCCCTCCCTCCTCCGGCGATGCCCAGAAAGCGGCTCCTCCGCCGTGCCCTCCCTTTTCTCGTGGTGGCCAGCGGAGGTCAGCTTTTTTTTTTTTTTTTTCCTTCTGGTTTTTGAGAATAATTATTAGTCTATTTGGAAATAAATCATCAAATTAAGCAGCAGCTTCCAAATTTGTGTATAGAAGTATCAAACTTTGCACAGCATTGTTTTAACAAATAATTGTCAACCATTGATCTGAATCCAATAGAACGGGTAATTGAGTGCACATCAATAAGATTGTATATAGTTCAGAATTCGTGTAGCCAACAATGCGCACATAAATGGAAAATTTGCACACCACAAATACAAGAAGACTAGTGCATGTTAAAATGGTGTCTTGCCCTTTCTCGTGGATTGTTCTGGGTTTTTAGATTATTTGGATTTTTTTTAAACATCTGTATCCGATTGGAGGGTCACCTTCATACCTGTATCGAAAATCAAATGCTTGTATATTAAAAGCAAATAGAATCAAGTCATGTAATCAATAGAAATTGGAGTCATGGGAAGTAGGTCTGGCTTAAAAAAGAGCTCCTGAGCTTTATTATCTAAGCTCAATATACTTAGATAATTGAGGAGAAGACCACCCAGTGTAATGATATGATTGTTGGGCATTTTCTGGTTGTAATATGTATAGGATCAAAATTACATACTATGTGACGGTCATGATATGATAAATTTATAGCAGTAGATTTGAATTTGTGTGTGTGCACCCGTGCGCGTGTGTGACGCACACAAGCACATCCACACACGAGCAAGCGTAGACATACGCACACAGAGACACAAACAAGCCAACGTTTATATAATATGTGCTCATGTGTGGCCATGTGATATTTTAAGACATTCAGACACGTGATACTTGTTTACCCTCGGGAACACTTCCTGGCTATAGATTGTGTTGTCCATATACTAACAAAATACTTAATTTAGTTCAAACATATTGTAATTGTACAAAATCAGAAGTCTTAAGTTTTGTGGAGAAGGTGGGTTTTACTCCTTTTCTTTAACAAATGCCATAGTCTGATCTTGAACCTAGGAGACATATTAACGTGATCAATACTCTATCAAGGAGCAAGGCTTCAGTGGCAGGAGAAGATAGATGGACCTCTCACCAGTCTCATTTCTAACAAGTTTGAATGTCATCTTAGATCATTAATGTGATGCTCTTTTAGCCTCTTTTAGTCTCTTGAGGTGCTTTATCCTTATTTGCGAATACAAGTTTGTTGTCTTGGAGGTGCTCGTGACTTTCAAGCAATTACTGTATAGACCTATTCTCCTTGTCAGATTTTCATTTAGTGCCTTCTGGCAGACAGAAGACTTGTACACATGGTTGAATAATGCATATCTTTTTCCTTGAAATACAAATACATTTTCACATAAGTAAGACTCTCCACTTAAGGCTTAGTGTTGGGATCACCTTGTTATGTAGAGGAAATGTTCACATATGGATGATGTCAACAATAGCAGTATTTGTCTGTTTAGGACTGTTTTCACCTGAACTTTCAAGGATTTAGTTTTACCTTTCTTAAGTTTAATGGAAAGTGACTCGTGCATTTACTAATGAGAACATGATTCAAATGCATTTTGACTGCAGATATAAATCCTTCTTAATGATCTTTATGTACACAAGATAATTAAACAACATTATTTCTGCTTTCTCCCAAGAAGAATTAAGATTATTTTGGCGACAATGAATTAATTTTCCTTTCAACCAAGTATCCTGTAATGTGCAGCTTATTTATTTATGAGAACTTCAAACAAAGAGTCATCTAAGAAGGACGACGAAAGCAGGATAGAGACTTCTCTTCCCGTGTAAGCATGGTAGCTGCAGTTGCAGAGAGTACTGTACAATCAACATGACACAGAGCACGAGCACAACATGCTGAATGTCAATAGAAGAGGATTCTATCTATTCAGGCTGAATTTATCTAAAGATGTATTTATTTCTCATTCTTTTCATGATTTTGAGACTTGCTGGTTCTTTAGCTATAAGGTGCAATACCATGAGGGTTATCTAATAATAGCTGACGTGGGAAAATACTAATTTTCATAGAGTAATGCTAATTGTACTATGAATCTCATGCTATTTTAATACGTCAAGCTGCATTTTTGAAATCCTTTCTCTTGAGGAATTGCAATCAGAAGCCATGCGTTCCTTTGTTTGAAAATGTTCAAAATTTTCAAGTATTAAAATATGAGATGAGATGTGTAGTACATCTAGTACTCTTATATCCACTCTCATAACGATGACAGGACCACAAATCTAGTGGGAGGCTTTTATGATTTTTTGCAGACATAATAGGAGTTTGGATTTCAGCTTTTTTGCGTCCAGAAGCTTCTTTTCTGGGGTTAATTTGGCAAAGTCCTCAAAACTAGCCCGAGAGTAATCATGGCCCGATTTTGAAATGGCTAAACTACCAAATTGACATTTAAAAGACCCGTTTTACCACATTGGTATTTAAAATATCTCGATGGCGGCACAGTTATTTATCCCAATTTTCTTCTTCCTGTCCATTCCTGTTCCTCTTCCATTATTCTTTCCCTTCTCTCCCTCCCTCCCTCCCTCCCTCCTCCGGCGATGCCCAGAAAGCGGCTCCTCCGCCGTGCCCTCCCTTTCTCGTGGTGGCCAGCGGAGGTCAGCTTTTTTCCTTCTGGTTTTGAGAATAATTATTAGTCTATTTGGAAATAAATCATCAAATTAAGCAGCAGCTTCCAAATTTGTGTATAGAAGTATCAAACTTTGCACAGCATTGTTTTAACAAATAATTGTCAACCATTGATCTGAATCCAATAGAACGGGTAATTGAGTGCACATCAATAAGATTGTATATAGTTCAGAATTCGTGTAGCCAACAATGCGCACATAAATGGAAAATTTGCACACCACAAATACAAGAAGGCTAGTGCATGTTAAAATGGTGTCTTGCCCTTTCTCGTGGTGGCCAGCGGAGGTCAGCTTTTTCCTTCTGGTTTTGAGAATAATTATTAGTCTATTTGGAAATAAATCATCAAATTAAGCAGCAGCTTCCAAATTTGTGTATAGAAGTATCAAACTTTGCACAGCATTGTTTTAACAAATAATTGTCAACCATTGATCTGAATCCAATAGAACGGGTAATTGAGTGCACATCAATAAGATTGTATATAGTTCAGAATTCGTGTAGCCAACAATGCGCACATAAATGGAAAATTTGCACACCACAAATACAAGAAGGCTAGTGCATGTTAAAATGGTGTCTTGCCCTTTCTCGTGGTGGCCAGCGGAGGTCAGCTTTTTCCTTCTGGTTTTGAGAATAATTATTAGTCTATTTGGAAATAAATCATCAAATTAAGCAGCAGCTTCCAAATTTGTGTATAGAAGTATCAAACTTTGCACAGCATTGTTTTAACAAATAATTGTCAACCATTGATCTGAATCCAATAGAACGGGTAATTGAGTGCACATCAATAAGATTGTATATAGTTCAGAATTCGTGTAGCCAACAATGCGCACATAAATGGAAAATTTGCACACCACAAATACAAGAAGGCTAGTGCATGTTAAAATGGTGTCTTGCCCTTTCTCGTGGTGGCCAGCGGAGGTCAGCTTTTCCTTCTGGTTTTGAGAATAATTATTAGTCTATTTGGAAATAAATCATCAAATTAAGCAGCAGCTTCCAAATTTGTGTATAGAAGTATCAAACTTTGCACAGCATTGTTTTAACAAATAATTGTCAACCATTGATCTGAATCCAATAGAACGGGTAATTGAGTGCACATCAATAAGATTGTATATAGTTCAGAATTCGTGTAGCCAACAATGCGCACATAAATGGAAAATTTGCACACCACAAATACAAGAAGGCTAGTGCATGTTAAAATGGTGTCTTGCCCTTTCTCGTGGATTGTTCTGGGTTTTAGATTATTTGGATTTTTTTTAAACATCTGTATCCGATTGGAGGGTCACCTTCATACCTGTATCGAAAATCAAATACTTGTATATTAAAAGCAAATAGAATCAAGTCCTCCCCCTCCCTTCCCCCTCCACCTCCACCGCCCTCCTCCTCCACCCCTTTGCTCCATCTCCTCCCTAACCTCTATCATTGTTGTTTTCCCTCTACTTTTCCTTTCTCATGTCGCCCGGCGATCTGCGACCCTTCCCAGAGCCCCGCCCATGGCTCTCCGTGGTTCCTCCTGACGACCTCCCGGCTCGCCCCAGCAAACTTGATGCCTCGGCCTCCTTGGCATTTGTGCCTCGCCTCAGGTCTACTTGGCGTCCACCCCTCAAACAGTCCGAGTCACCTTCCTTCGTCACCTCCCATTCCCCTCTCCCACGTCAGGCCTCGAGTTCAGGCAGGCTCCGCGTGCTCTCCTCTCTCCGACCCTCTCCCTTCGCCATTATCTCTCCTCGTCTTGCGGGACGCCCGGCGTCGGTGTGAGCTAATGATGCGTTCTTTTTAATTTTTTGATAATGTCTACATTAAGTAGCTAATACATGCCACATCAGCATTTTTAACAGTCATTAAGAGTCGCGTGATGGTCACGTGAGGTGTTCGGAAAAGTTAACTCAGGCAAAAATTGGACCAGTGACAACGTATACCCACTTTAAATACCAAAGCGTCATCGGAGATATTTTAAATACCAATGTGGTAAGCGGGTCTTTTAAATGTCAATTTGGTAGTTTAGCCGTTTTGAAATAGACAGGTTCTGTTTTGATTTGGGGGCGGGTAGATGAAATCAGAAGGTTTTGAGGGGTCTATTTTTGCCAAAAGGAAATTGGGGCAACAATGGCCCGATTTTCAATCGTAGCTCTTCCCAAAATGAGATATATATATATATATATATATATATATATATATATATATATATATATATATATATATATATATATATATATATATATATATAAGGCTCTTATAAACTTAAGTTGATAGGGAATAGTATACACTAACTTTTGTATCCATTGATGTTGCTTTGGGATCAGTGAAATCAAGAGATGCACAAATCTCAAAGTGGGCTTTATATCTTTCACGGATCCAAAGGCAACATCAATGGATAGAAAAGTTGGTGTATGACTATTCCCTATACACTTAAGTTTATAGGAGCCTTGCTCTCTCTCTCTCTCTCTCTCTCTCTCTATATATATATATATATATATATATATATATATATATATATATATATATATATATATATATATATATATATATATATATATATATGACAAATTTTGAAAATCGACCCTTTTTCAAACTTTAATAGCAAAAACGACCGCTTTCAAAAATCGACCGCTTTTCTCGCTTCACGCGAGCGTAAAACGGTCGATTTTGTGAATTTTAGATACACGGACTACTAGTCCCGTGTATTTTCAAACCCCTAATTACCCGCCCATTAAACGCCCCCAACTCCTAACGTGACTCTCCTATTTCCCATGACCCCCTCCCCAAGCCCTAAACCGAGATCGGACAAGTTCCTCATAGCGCCAGCCGCAGCCTGTCTTCTGGCGACTCTTCGCCGCCAGGCTTCGGCAGCTCAGGACAAAACCGCCTCTCGACGATATTATTTCCAGATCCGCCACTCGCCAATTTGCTCGTGACCATTATTGCCGCCTCCGACGGCTCCCAACGAACTCCGACGGAGCCGCAATCACAGCACCGACCACATCCACCAAGCTCCAATCAAGGTGAAAACTCTCTTTTTTTTATAAATTTTGATGAATGGTATGCACTGAACATGCTAGGGGTTTAACTGTAAATTTGATTTAGGGTTTAATTATATTTGTGAATTTGATTAATGATATTGATGGATTAGGCTAGGGTAAATTTTCTTATGTATGATATGGTTTTGATTTAGGGTTTTATTATAATTGGGATATGAAAATTGTGGTGTGATTTGTAATTTTTTGAGAATTGCTAGGGTAAATTTTCTTATGTATGATATGGTTTTGATTTAGGGTTTTATTATAATTGGGATATGAAAATTGTGGTGTGATTTGTAATTTTTTTTTGAGAATTTTGATGAATGATATGGATTGATTAGGGTTTTGTGAAATATGATGAATAATGTGATTTGAATGTTGATTTTCAGTTTCGATGGCGAACTCTATCCCCATTATTTGCTTCTTCAATGGAAGTCTTGGCGTAGGAGTGAATAGTATGCCTATGTATGAGGGAGGTACTAGGAAATTGTTTATACTATCGAAGTCATGCAATTTTGATGAAATGATGACGGAAATACATAGAGTTACTAAAATTAATAAAGAAGAGTATGCAACTAAGGTATACTTCAACTGTCCGATAAATGAGAATAGAACAATTGCCGTAGAGATCACCGACGATGAGGAGTTGAATGACATGAAACAATTAGTCCAGAAGCAAGTCTCAATTGAGTTGTTCATTGAGAAGTATCCGATTCTCGAATTTGACCAAGTTTCAAGACCTCAAGGAGAGTTCTCCCGCATGCTTGACTTAGACAATGAATCGAGTGGTTTTATGACATCTCCAAGTCAAGAGCCGTGGTCTCAACTACAACATTTAAGCGGGCCTTCTCTTGGTGGGACGTCAAGTACTATATTTAACGACGCCGCCACGCTACAGTAACTTACCAGGATTAATTGTAGAAGAAGAAGAAGCAAATAATGACTCGAAGATATTGAAGAAGATGGCGTGCAAATTGATAGTATGCATGTTGCTATTGGAATCGATGATGACTCCGTTGGATGGATCAATTTCCGTTAACAATGATTATGTGGAAGTCAAGATCCGTCCGACGAAGTTTCATAATGAGGATTGGATAAATACCTCTCAAGTGAATTTATTGATGTTGGTCCAAATGTTCAACGACATGAGGACTTCACTTTTAAAAAGGGATCTATTCGAGAACAAGGAAGCATTGATCTATGCAATCCGAGAATGGTCCATCAAGAATCGGGTCAAATTCAAGCCGGTAAAAACTAATGCAACAAGCTACCACGTAAAATGTTACTTTAACGACAAAATTGAAGTAGAGCATGCAAGTGAGCAAGATGAGAGAAATGCGAAATGTCCTTGGTTGCTAAATGCAGCTGTGAGAAAATCATCAAATGTGCAATTTGTAATCTCTAGATATTGCGGTCTTCATACATGTTGCTGGCAGTGATAGAGCTGTATGGCGGACCAAATGTGAATCGTTGTTGGGGGTAGCTCCGGAGTCAATGTCCGGAGGGAATATTAGATTGAAGTGGTTGAAAGAGGCCTTCTCAGAGCCATTGCCTATTGATGCGCCACAGATATTGATTGAGCAACATGCACGTGCATATATTATGCACGTGATCGGTTCGATATTATTTCCAAATTCGAGTAAAGATAAAGTGCATGCGAGGTATGTGTATAATTGTATTTTGAATCTGTATTTAATTGACTTGAACTTCTTTTAATAAATTGCAATGTTGTGAACATGCTAGGTGGTTACCACTCCTCGAGGACTTGGACGCATGCGGTGCGTTATCGTGGGTAGTGCCGTTTTGTATCTTCTGAGAGAGATGTCCAAGGTAGCATTCATGCAAAACCGTGACTTCAAAGGGTGCCTAACATTACTTCAAGTTTGGGCATGGGAGAGACTTCATTTGAAGCCGAGACTATGCGTGCATATACAATTAGATGGACACATTCCACTGGGATGCATGTATCTATTTTTTGATGTAGCAAATATAATTGTAGTTATCGTTGTTGATACTAAATTTTAAAAACAACACAGATGGAATGTCCAAAAGGTTATGACCGACCGGCTAGACAATTAGATTTTTACGAAATGAGCTTGACCGTATGAAGGTTTTTCAGGTATCTTTTCTACAAAAATGAGTTTTTTCTTTTATGTCTTTTAATTTTAATGATTTGCAAAAAAAATTGTGTAATATTCTATAGATGGAATGGGAGCCGTACACTTCGTTTCTCAATCGCCTACCACCGGTATGCACGTAATACCGGCAACATGGAGAGCCAGAGTTCCTCTTATATGTTTTGAGATAGTAGAGATGCATGTACCGGACCGCGTGCTTCGACAATTTCATCATGCACAACATGTTCCACAATTTGTTGAAAGAATAGAGAGGAAGACAAAGAAAGGAGCCCATCAACAGATCGCAAATTGGAGCATCGTGGTTACATAGGCGTTGGAGCGGGAGACATTTCGTCTTGTTGAGCAAATTGAGCCAACTCCCGTGAATCGGATTACTACACTTGGTATTGGGGGATAACTCGAAGATGGATAATCCATGCGACCACAGCACCGGTTGAGTTGCAAAAAGGTTACGTGCCCCGGGGTATAGATGAGAGAGAATTTGTAAGTATTTTCATATTTTAATTTAATGTCCATTTTTTGATTGGTATTCTCGATATTGCTAACATGTATTTTTTTGGAATAATTGCAGATAGCAGCAATAGATGGTGTTGAAACCATTGCAAATCATGGCTTAGAATTGGCTCAAGGAGGTAATATAAAATTAATTTTCAAATTTTAAATTTTTTTAAATTTGTATGGTGATACCGAGTTCAATTCCTATCACAGGTACATATCCCGAAGCACAACAACATGTATCGATATATCAGTCGATAGTGCGGAGGCTTCGCCAAGCCTTAAGCCTAACTCATGAAGACCTTCATGATGGACGAGAGGTCATGCAACAGGACACTCTCGATACCATAGACGCACGTCAACCACGACGACGAAGACGAGGACGACGCAGAAACGACGATGAAGCTGGACCTTCCCAACAAGTAGACGATGAAGCTAGACCATCACAACCACAAACTCAACCGGATAACGATCTCGTCCAAGCTCGGGATGGAGGAGGACGAAGACTGAGGAGGAGCAGAAGAGTTCTTGGATGTATGTAAACTAATCATTATCGTTATATACATTACAAACCTATTTTGGTATGTTATTTGTGTTTTGACTTTGTTCCAATATGTACTGACATAGTATGTGAAACATATTTGAATTTCCAATGTGTGGTGTGATGATTTTTGGATGGGTAGTTTATGGTGTGTATCGATGTGATGATTTTTGGATTTGTAAATGAGTTTGTGGTGGGAATTTATTAGATTTATTACGATATGATTCGATGTGAGTTCGTTTTTAGATTTGTACAGGTAATACATAAAAGTGGAGATGATTGCAAAATTTTAACAGGAAATGACAAAAAAAGTGCACAAAAACGTGCACAAGGGAGTGCCCAGGAAATGGACGGGACTAGTAGTCCGCCCATTTCTGGGCAATAACCATGAGCTCTGTTTAAAACTTCGGGACTAGGAGTCCCAATTTTAAACGAGACTTCAGAAATGAACGGGACTAGTAGTCCGCCCATTTCTGGGCAATAACCATGAGGCTCTGTTTAAAACTTCGGGACTAGGAGTCGAATTTTAACGAGACTTACCAAATGGGCGGGACTACTAGTCCCGTATTTACAAACCTCTAATTACCCGCCCATTAAACGCCCTAACTCCTAACCCGCGGACCTCTATTCCCATGACCCTCCCTAAGCCCTAAAACCAGATCCGTATAGTTCCTCATAGCCGTGCCATTGGCCTGTTCCTCGGCACTTTTCTCATTGCCAAGGCTTCTCTCTAAGGAAGCTCTCATGACAAAACCGCCTCTCGGACGATATTATTTCCAGATCCGCCTTCGCCGACGGTCAGTGAATCACCATCTCGACGAAGCTCCCAACGAACTCCGACGGCTCGCAATCACAGCCGCCCACCACATCCACCAAGCTCCAATCAAGGTGAAAACTCTTTTTTATAAATTTTGATGAATGGTATGCACTGAACATGCTAGGTTTAATCAGAATTTGATTTAGGGTTTAATTATATTTGTGAATTTGATTAATGATATTGATGGATTAGGCTAGGGTAAATTTTCTTATGTATGATATGGTTTTGATTTAGGGTTTTATTATAATTGGGATATGAAAATTGTGGTGTGATTTGTAATTTTTTGAGAATTGCTAGGGTAAATTTTCTTATGTATGATATGGTTTTGATTTAGGGTTTTATTATAATTGGGATATGAAAATTGTGGTGTGATTTGTAATTTTTTGAGAATTTTGATGAATGATATGGATTGATTAGGGTTTTGTGAAATATGATGAATAATGTGATTTGAATGTTGATTTTCAGCCATGGCTTAACTCTATCCCCATTATTTGCTTCTTCAATGGAAGTCTTGGCGTAGGAGTGAATAGTATGCCTATGTATGAGGGAGGTACTAGGAAATTGTTTATACTATCGAAGTCATGCAATTTTGATGAAATGATGACGGAAATACATAGAGTTACTAAAATTAATAAAGAAGAGTATGCAACTAAGGTATACTTCAACCGTCCGATAAATGAGAATAGAACAATTCGTAGAGATCACCAACGATGAGGAGTTGAATGACATGAAACAATTAGTCGAAGCAAGTCTCAATTGAGTTGTTCATTGAGAAGTATCCGATTCTAATTTGACCAAGTTTCAAGACCTCAAGGAGAGTTCTCCGCATGCTTGACTTAGACAATGAATCGAGTGGTTTTATGACATCTCCAAGTCAAGACGTGGTCTCAACTACAACATTTAAGGCCTTCTCTTGGTGGGACGCCGTACTATATTTAACGACGCTTCGGCCACGCTATTTGTGTAACTTACCACCGGATTAATTGTAGAAGAAGAAGAAGCAAATAATGACTCGAGAAGATATTGAAGAAGATGGCGTGCAAATTGATAGTATGCATGTTGCTATTGGAATCGATGATGACTCCGTTGGATGGATCAATTTCACGTTAACAATGATTATGTGGAAGTCAAGATCCGCTTGTCGACGAAGTTTCATAATGAGGATTGGATAAATACCTCCAGCTGAATTTATTGATGTTGGTCCAAATGTTCAACGACATGAGGACTTCACTTTTAAAAAGGGATCTATTCGAGAACAAGGAAGCATTGATCTATGCAATCCGAGAATGGTCCATCAAGAATCGGTCAAATTCAAGCCCAAAAACTAATGCAACAAGCACGTAAAATGTTACTTTAACGACAAAATTGAAGTAGAGCATGCAAGTGAGCAAGATGAGAGAAATGCGAAATGTCCTTGGTTGCTAAATGTACCGTGAGAAAATCATCAAATGTGCAATTTGTAATCTCTAGATATTGCGGTCTTCATACATGTTGTCGGGTGTGATAGAGCCGTATGGCGGACCAAATGTGAATCGTTGTTAGGTAGCTCGAGTCAATGTCCGGAGGGAATATTAGATTGAAGTGGTTGAAAGAGGCCTTCAGAGCCATTGCCTATTGATGCCTACGATATTGATTGAGCAACATGCACGCATATATTATGCACGGATCGGTTCAGTATTATTTCCAAATTCGAGTAAAGATAAAGTGCATGCGAGGTATGTGTATAATTGTATTTTGAATCTGTATTTAATTGACTTGAACTTCTTTTAATAAATTGCAATGTTGTGAACATGCTAGGTGGTTACCACTCCTCGAGGACTTGGACGCATGCGCGCGCATCGGGGTAGTGCCGCTTTGGCGTATCTTTACGAGAGATGTCCAAGGTAGCATTCATGCAAAACCGCGGACTTCAAAGGGTGCCTAACCTTACTTCAAGTTTGGGCATGGGAGAGACTTCATTTGAAGCCGAGACTATGCGTGCATATACAATTAGATGGACACATTCCACTGGGATGCATGTATCTATTTTTTGATGTAGCAAATATAATTGTAGTTATCGTTGTTGATACTAAATTTTAAAAACAACACAGATGGAATGTCCAAAAAGGTTATGACCAGACCCCGGCTAGACAATTAGATTTTTACCGAAATGAGCTTGACCGTATGAAGGTTTTTCAGGTATCTTTTCTACAAAAATGAGCTTTTTCTTTTATGTCTTTTAATTTTAATGATTTGCAAAAAAAATTGTGTAATATTCTATAGATGGAATGGGAGCCGTACACTTCGCTTCTCAATCGCCACCACCGGTATGCACGTAATACCCAAGAACATGGAGAGCCGAGTTCCTCTTATATGTTTTGAGATAGTAGAGATGCATGTACCGGACCGCGTGCTTCGACAATTTCATCATGCACAACATGTTCCACAATTTGTTGAAAGAATAGAGAGGAAGACAAAGAAAGGAGCCCATCAACGGACTGGCGGTGAGCATCGTGGTTACATAGAGCTGGAACGGGAGACATTTGCCTTGTTGAGCAAATTGAGCCAACTCCCGTGAATCGGATTACTACACTTGGTATTGGGGATAACTCAAGATGGATAATCCATGCACCACAAAGACGGTTGAGTTGCAAAAAGGTTACGCGTGCCGGGGTATAGATGAGAGAATTTGTAAGTATTTTCATATTTTAATTTAATGTCCATTTTTGATTGGTATTCTCGATATTGCTAACATGTATTTTTGGAATAATTGCGGATAGCAGCAATAGATGGTGTTGAAACCATTGCAAATCATGGCTTAGAATTGGCTCAAGGAGGTAATATAAAATTAATTTTCAAATTTTAAATTTTTTAAATTTGTATGGTGATACCAGTTCAATTCCTATCACAGTACATATCCCACAACAACATGTATCGATATATCGGCCGATAGTGCGGAGGCTTCGCCAAGCCTTAAGCCTAACTCATGAAGACCTTGATGATGGGCGAGGTCATGCAACAGACACTCGATACCATAGACGACGTGCCAACCACGACGACGAAGACGAGGACGACGCAGAAACGACGATGAAGCCGGACCTTCCCAACAAGTAGACGATGAAGCTAGACCATCACAACCACAAACTCAACGGATAACGATCTCGCCCAAGCTCGATGGAGGAGGACTAAGACCGAGGAGGAGCGAAGAGTTCTTGGATGTATGTAAACTAATCATTATCGTTATATACATTACAAACCTATTTTGGTATGTTATTTGTGTTTTGACTTTGTTCCAATATATCACATAGTATGTGAAACATATTTGAATTTCCAATGTGTGGTGTGATGATTTTTGGATGGGTAGTTTATGGTGTGTATCGATGTGATGATTTTTGGATTTGTAAATGAGTTTGTGGTGGGAATTTATTAGATTTATTACGATATGATTCGATGTGAGTTCGTTTTAGATTTGTACGTAATACATAAAAGTGGAGATGATTGCAAAATTTTAACAGAAATGATAAAAAAGTGCACAAAAACGCACAAGGGAGTGTTTAGGAAATGGACGGACTAGTAGTCCGCCCATTTCGACACAGATGAGCCTGTTTAAAACTCGGGACTAGGAGTCCCGAATTTTAAAAGAACTTCGAGGAAATGAACGGACTAGTAGTCCGCCCATTTCTGGGCAATAGCCATGAGGCTCTGTTTAAAACTCGACTAGGAGTCCCGAATTTAAAGAGACTGCCCAGAAATGGAGGGACTACTAGTCCCGCTCATTTCCGGCATGGATTTGGCCGTGACTAATGACGGGATTAGCGTGGCTAATGGCGGATTAGATGGCGATTACACGGACTAGTAGTCCCGTAATTCAAAATCTTTTAGCAAAATCCACCACTTACGGTCGATTTTGCCTATTTTTTCTCGAAATGGTCGTTTTTCCTATTAAAGTTTGAAATACATACGATTTTCAAAATTTGTCCATATATATATATATATATATATATATATATATATATATATATATATATATATATATATATATATATATATATATATATATATATATATATATATATATATATATAAGGGTCACTCTTGATTCTATTTTATGAGGTTATATTTTCGGAGGTTGCCAAACAAGCCCTAAGAACTTGCTAGAAACCCAGCATAAAGTTATCATCTTTCTCTTGATGCCCACTTATTATGGTGATTGATTGATAACAAAAAATTGCCGAATAGTTCTAACAATAATAACATATCTACTGTTGTTATATCCCCCCTAGATGTTAACTAAAACATTTGTTAGTGTAGGAATATTGAACAATAAGAGCTGTCTATGATGTAAAGTTTGACATCAAAGGCATAAAGCAAGTATCATATATCTTCCATTTAAAATGTTAGAGGATATATAAGTAAAATGGCCAAGCATTACTTCCTTCGTACTTAGTCATGAGTCCGACTTCCATCATCCACAATTGGCTCTCTGATTGAATTCCCATGCTAAGAAGAGCCTTAAGTAACCCGAGAGCTTAGAAACCGCCTGATGAAATCGCGAACCGCGAACTGACATTTGAATGGGCAGACCGGAATAAGATATTAGATCAAATGGGTAGTTACATATTAGTCCCTCAAATCTTCAAATAAGAGGGGGTTTGGTCTGCGTGCATGAATTACCCGACTCCTATTCAGACTAGATACTTCTTTATTTGAGATTATTAGATTTCCTATAAAAATATATATGTATTATAGGGGAAAATTAAGTGTCCTTTTTATGCAGGACAGGTTATCAAAAAAATAAATAAATAAATAAATAAAAATAGTCATCGCTCGCTCGCTCTGCTTGCTTTTAGTTGCAATATTGATCATGTTCATCCATGGCAACTAGAAATATGAACACGATACCTAGTTGATGTAGGGCACATAACAAGCAAATTCATGAAGTTGGACCTTCGCGAGTCAAATCTTGTCTGGATAAATTATTTACTTGCACGCAAAAAATAACCATATCTCCCAGTTTAAAAGGTGAATTCTAATACAATATATATGAAAATTGTCTATCTCGACGAGACGAAGTCATTTAGATTGATATATTCCTGAAGTCATATCGAATTATTGATTTTTGGCAAAATTCTGAAAATAATCATCATTTAATTTATTTTTAGTGATAAAGTTGGAGTCTATTTAGACTAGGAAACAAATTTAATTTTGATTGATGTTGGATTGATTTGTTTCCTATATTATAGAGAGTTTTGTTAGGATATGATTTGATACTTTCTATTTCTTTGTAATTCTTGTCCTATTAGGAGTCTAGTTTATTTTCTATTTAAGAAGAGACATGTAACCTCAAAATTATTAGATAACTTTTGATCAATAAAATTCCTTTTATTTTTTCTTCGTGGATTCAAAGTTCTTCGTGGATTCGAAGATAGTTCTATGTGGATTCAAAGAGCAACCCTTGGTGGATTCCGATGTTTCTTACTTCCGCTCTGCGTTACTAGTAGGCTTTTTAATTTGAGATTATTAGATTTCTAAGGTAGCCTTTGAATCGTCCTTGCTGCTTGGTTTCTCTTGCCATATTGGAATTTTGTTAATCATGGCAGCAAGTGACACAAATACAGTTCTCCCCTCTGAAATCATATAGGATATCCTGTTAAAGCTTCATGTCAAGACTCTCGCCAGATTCCGCTGCGTCTCCAAATCATGGCTCGCTCTGATCTCTGACCCCATCTTCATTGAATCTCATCATCGTCGATCGAAGCAAAACCCTCTCATCCTCCTTTCCTGCCACAGGGATGACGGAGGAGGCCTCCGCTTTTTCTCCATGCACGACAATGCAAAAGAGTTCATGGTCATGAATCCTCAACCTCATAATCGCCTTACCATGAACGTTGCCTACTTATCTCGATCTCTTCTGCATGTATGACTCTAGCAGAATCTACCTTTGCAATCCCTCAATTGAACAACTAGTCTATCTGCCCGTAGAATCTCCAGTATACAAATCATCCTTCCATCAGCATCATGTTGGGCTGGGATGCATCTCTTCCACAAAAAAGCACAAACTTCTTCGCATAATTAGCCCCTACAGACACAGTGCTGGACATAGTATCGACCGGCACTGTGAGGTCTTCACAGTGGGCGCCAAAAACAGTTGTTGGAAAACAGTAGCGAACCCTCCTTATAAAATCCTCGCCCATAAAGCTTGTGTCGATGGAGTCATTTACATGCTACCACTTTATCTAAGGCTCCATACATTTATTCCCAGAGTATGTTGCTTTGATCTTGAGCAAGAAAAGTGGTCTGAGCTTCAGACTCCATGTCAAATCCATCCTGATAATATCATACACATATGCTTCGTGAGGAAGGTGGTAGAAGAGTCCCTGTATTTGGTCAACTTTGGTTTGAGTGGTTTATGCCGAATGGACCTGTGGTTTCTATCAGACAGAAATAAGAGCTCGTGGGTGAAAGAGTACAGCATTTGACATTTCCTCGCTGAGTGTTCGACATGAGCTAATGTCGGTTTTTCCTCATGCCGTAGACGAAGATGGGAGAATTCTTGTAAAGAAATTAAATCGTGGAGACGAGTTGTGGTACTATGACCCGAAGACAAAAATCTTTCAAGAGTTTGTACCCTGTAAGAAGCTAGGAGCATTGTTTCTCGAAAGCTTTTATGTCGAAAGTTTCATGTCCTTGGTAGATACTAAGACAGTGGCCTAACTAGGGACGCCACGTTATAGTGAGAGATTTACTAAGATCTTCAGACTTTTACATACACTAGTATAACACACGTGCATTGCACGTGGATGCGTTCATTTTATACTTTGAAATGAAAAGAATCTAAGAAATTCACATTATCGGGGATAGGTTACATAGCAAGATTTTGTTGAGCCACCAAGACACTTTAAATGTCCAACATCTAGAGATAATAGTTCATATCATCATGGAGTGAAGGAATATGTTTAGTTTGAAATTCAAGCAAAAGCGACCAAGTATGTTTCTATTGATAAACATATATATCATGCAATTGACCCCTTAAGTACTTAAAATAAATGGATAAGATGCGAGTTTATCACTCCATCCTTAGTGCTAGCAGGTATCGCAAAAAGAGCAATAACATGAATATCCCTTATAGGCTTCAAAATTTTATAATTGGGAATCACAAAAGTATTCTATAGAATAATATATATCATACCACGAAACACAATAATTGTGACTCATCTTGGAGAAATTGTGGAGCGTAGCCGAATGAGGGTAGGGGTTATGGTAGGATCTTCGACAAAGTGGTCGGCTCGATACAATACATCCGATTATAGACTCTATGTTGTTGTTCAGAATGATTTTATAAAATCCACCATGTAATGGCGCCACTATTGTGAAGGCTAGAAACACTAAGATCTTATGCTATATGTGAATTTCATTATTTGGTTTTAAAAGGATGGGATAGAAGGAAAGATCAAGTAACTTCGATTAGTTATAAAAGGAAGAAGAGGAGTGGTAAAGTAAAATAAGTAGAATAAACATAAACTTTGGGAATGTAAATGTGCATTCACTTGAGTTTAATGATGGTGCAAGAGAGCAAAAGTTCTTCTAATAGGTCATTAATGAAACGGTTACAAATGCGAGGAGGTCATGGTAACTAATGTTCATTTTTATTTTTTCAGTTATGGGTGAATGATGACCTTCACTAATTATAAAAAGGGATATCTTTGTTATATTTATAATAGGTGAAGGCTATTTTGGGGTAGGGAAAATTTTTCTACTACTCCCTCTTTTAAAGGGTAGATAGATATAATCTCCTTTAATCTATATTCATTTTGACCGCATGTCCGTTCTTTAACCTTGAAATTGTTGTCATTTGCATTGGGTCGGAGATGCAATTTCTTTTGCCTAATGAAGGTTTTTTTCACACATATGTGATTGTGATAACGTGGATAACAATTTTGTTGGGTTAGGTGTAAGGGTGGCAATTTATGACCTGACCCGCTCACCCGACCCAATCCGATCCGACCCGACCTGTTATAAATGGGTATGAGTCACTTTATATGGGTCGGGTCATAAATGGGTCGACCCAAAGAATTCATTTATTAATCGGTCGTAAATGGGTCAACCCATCAACCCGTTTAACTTTAACTCATTTATCATTCAACTCTTAACATTTAAAATTTATAAAAACACACCCATAAAATCTCAGCACTTATGAACACTATAAAATCCAGAAATTACACACAACATTATGAAAATTTTACAATTAGCAAAAACACCCTTAGTGGTTCAAAAATTAAAAAACAACCACAAAAGTTCAAAATTTACCAAAAGCATGAAAATATCAAAACTTACAAAACAGGATAAAAATCTATAAATTATAAACAACACAATGAAAATTTTGAAATTTGCAAAAACACCCTAAAAGCTTCAAAATTTGTAAAATATACCCTCAAAAAGTCAAATATATGAAAACACAGCCCGAAATATCAAAGCCTACAGCCAGTAAAATCTAAAACTTATAAATAGCACAATGAAAATTTTAAAATTGGCGAGAAAAGACCAGATAGTTTCAAAAGTTGCAAAAAGTACCCTAAATAAGTCAAATCTCACAAAAACACACCTTTGAAAAATCAAAATCTACAAAAAAACTACATAATCTATAACTTATAAATAGCACCATGAAAATTTTGAAATTTGCAAGAAACACCTTAATAGTATCAAAAGCTGCAAAAACACCAAAAAGTCAAAATTTTAAAAATTGAAACTTATGAACATTGAAAAATTCAAAGTTTATAAATTATAAAAACCCGCTGAAAGTTTTGAGTTTTGCAATAAAACACCCTACACGTTTGAAAAATGGCAAAATACATGCTCAAAAGTCAAACTTTTTACAGAATCATGCCCCAGAAATATTAAGCTTCTGATATGGATACTGACTTTATCCTTTTCATTCTAGCCAGCTACTCTAGTTGAAAGAGAATGCCCCCCCTTTCCTTATCTCTCGTCTGTCTTCTCCATCTGCCTTTCCCCCATTGAAGCCCTGGTTACGGAGGAAGGGCTGCTCTTAGTTTGGAAAGAAAAGCAACTATAACTCACGCAGGAATTGCTCTCTTCTCTCAAGGGATATTGACCTCTCTTGCATTACAAGCAATACTGGATGGAAATATCGAACTTACAAAGAGTATAAAATCTATAAGTTATAGCGGTTGTAGGCGTTAAAATACTTACAAGATCCCGAAGCCAACTTCGTGGGAGAGTCGGCGAATGACAACCCATCGAATGATCACGGACGTCGAATCGTTAAAGCGAACGGCGGCAAACCACCGGCGTCACAAGCACGGTTTAAAGCGGGACTTGAGCAGACGTCGGATTCGAGACCGTTGAGCGGAGCGAACCAAGAGTTAGTCCGGAACCAAATACTGACGGAACCTAAGTGCGGAGAAGGCCAAGAGTCGAATAGGCGGGGCCTAAGCGAAAGGCCAACGGCGAGGAAACAGCAGCGGCGCGCACCGGCCAACTTGGCCGTGAACCTGCGCCGCCGGCGAACCTGCGCCTTCACGGCGGCGTCGCACTTCAGGCGGACCTGCGCCATTTGGCGAGCCTCGTGTTCACTTGGCGAAGCCTCGGCTCATTCGGCGAACCTCGGTTCCTTCGGCGAACCTCGTCTTTTGGCGGACCTCGCCATTTGGCGACCTCGTGTTCACTTGGCGAAGCCTCGGCTCCTTTGGTGAACCTCGACTTGGCGAACCTCGGTTCCTTCGGCGAACCTCGTCTTTTGGCGGACCTGCGCCATTTGGCGACCTCGTGTTCACTTGGCGAAGCCTCGGCTCATTCGGCGAACCTCGGTTCCTTCGGCGAACCTCGTCTTTTGGCGGACCTGCGCCATTTGGCGACCTCGTGTTCACTTGGCGAAGCCTCGGCTCATTCGGCGAACCTCGGTTCCTTCGGCGAACCTCGTCTTTTGGCGGACCTGCGCCATTTGGCGAACCTCGGTTCCTTCGGCGAACCTCGTCTTTTGGCGGACCTGCGCCATTTGGCGACCGTGTTCACTTGGCGAAGCCCGGTTCATTTTGGCGAACCTCGGTTCCTTGTGGCGAACCTCGCGATGCGGCGAACCTCGGTTCATTTTGGCGAACCTGCGCCGGCGAACCTGCATTCGTTTGAACCTGCGTCTTAGGAGCACCTCGGCAAGTCGGTAGAGCACCTCGGCAAATTCGGCCGAGGCACCTCGACCAACTAAGCCGAGGCACCTCGACTGGTTAGCCAGAGGCACCTCGGCCAACTTGGCGAGGCACCTCGACAACGGGCACCTCAAACAACCAGACTTGTGTATAAATAGGGGCTGATTTTAATTTGGAAAAGGTGGATTTTTGGGGTCTTCTGATTACAAGGTGGGCTTTGGGAAAGCTTGACTTTAGGCGGATCTGCTTGGACTTTGAAGCGGATTTTTGCGATTCAGAGCACCGGCGACACGAACGAGTCAGCGTCCCGATCTACAAGCGATGAGTGGCTGAATTGGGTCGACTTCTGAATACCCTCTAGATTAAGCCGTCTTAATCTCGGGGATAGCTGTGATTTCTCCTAGTAGATCTCACCGCTCGGCGATCCTCTCCTTCGTGAGTGTGATCCCCGCGGTGATCCTCTCGCCGTGAGTGTGATCCCCTCGAGCCGTTTCCTTCGTGAAGCGAGCCCCTTCGTCTGTAGTTCGAACCGGGTTTCCACGGATGCGAATTAGCGGTGGTCCACGGACACAAAAGTCCCGACACGGGCAAAGAACCCGCATAGCGAGGATCCGATATAGCGAGATCCTCCGTGTTTTATTCATCGAGGAAAAAGTAGTAATCTTTTTGATTTTCATTGTAAGCCTTATAAAAAGCGATATTTTTCCTTTGAATTTGTTTCAGCGATTGAAGTTTGTAGCAGTTCAAATCAATGACAATCAAGCCGACTTTCCCCGTGAACAATGGCGACCACGGTTAGAATACCGGCCTCGAATCGAGGAGGTCGAGTCGATGCGCCAGCGGATCCCTATCCGGTGGAGGAAGAGGTCGAGTTCGAGTTCGACCGGCGATGCGAGGAGTATCTTTCCTCGTCCTCGGATCAGCTCTCCCGCCGCTCCAAGAAGGACTCCGCTGCAAGGAGAACCCGATGGGCCTCCGATGTAGAGCCCGAGGCCAGCGAGTCGACCCATTGCCGCGGTAGCAAGAAATCCCCTCGGCGTCGAAGTCCAGAACTACGGCGCGAGATGAACGCCAATGGCGCCCGCGCACTCTCCAGCGAGCCGCCAAAGCGGCGACAAAGCATGGCGCAAACATGCAAAGCCGTGCAATCCATGGATGGGGTCCTTCTGGCGGATCTAAGATCGAACTTCGCGAGAGGCTTCGGTCTCAAGAGATCGACGCCCATCCAAGCCGCCACCAACGAGTGGGTCCGTGTCAGCGGAACCGCTCCGCTCGAGGCGTATCCAGGAAGCGCCAGCGCCTCGCTTGCGAGCCGCGGCTTTGGTACAACAAGCTCGTGAATTGAAAAAGAGATGGTAAAGAAGCGCCGACATACTACGGGTTTGGAAGCCCAAAACTAGCGGTGCTCCAACCCGGTAGCACGGCTCCAAAAGCTAAAGCGCCAACATTCCGGTTCTGTCCGGCACCAAGTAGGCGCGCGTTACAAATTCGGCGCCAAAGTCAAGTCGGCGGTGCCTCAAGGTCAAAGGTGCACGCACGAACGGTGGTGAAGCCAACTCCGTCACCACCACCAAACCAACTATCAAGGATCGCTTGGGTCCTCGGAAGGGATCACGGGTCACTCCTCATACGAGGAGGCGCACCCGTTCGAGAGAACCGGAGATTCACCGCAACCTGACTTCGATTAAAGACCAAAGTCCGAGAGTCCCGAAACTTCACGCTCACATAGCGGAAGTCAAGGCGAGTTACTTTCAGTAGTTTTGGCCATTCGGAAGGAGGCGGCTCGTCGATGGCGACTGACGTTATACAGAGATCCCGAACACCACGGCGGATGCTCGGTACACACACCGACAAGGCGTACTCACGGTGCAAAGTGCGAAAATCTCGAAGGGATTCCCTAAATTGGCGGTCATGCTTGTGCTCCAAGCTCATCAAGGCGGTGCTTTGGTGCAATTGCCATCGAAGTTCGAAAGGTGTCGATCTTCGAGAGACTCACCGGAAGCGCCGAGACCTAGGTCAAGGCGATTCAGCGAAGGTCGACACCTCGAGCCAATGAATTGCCGAGGTCACCAACAATATGGCCAGGAGCCGTCATCGCGGCTTATTCCTAAGCGCATCGTAGCGGTTAACTTCGTTTGCGGTCGGGACTATTCGGCGATCAATTACGACAAACTTCGAAAGGG
The DNA here is from genome assembly GCA_012295165.1 of Asparagus setaceus. Classification (NCBI taxonomy): domain Eukaryota; kingdom Viridiplantae; phylum Streptophyta; class Magnoliopsida; order Asparagales; family Asparagaceae; genus Asparagus; species Asparagus setaceus. Next base: position 15,648,124 of record CM022709.1, on the reverse strand, counting down.
ATACCTTGAGGATGAAGTATCGGACCGGGTCGGCAATGGCATCCGACAATACGGTTTCTAGTGGCGGACAGCCAAAGCGTATGATCGATGCAGATCAAGTGGCTAAGATGCTAGACGGCGTTGGCTAAACAGCGGAAAACTTCAAGCTAGAGATGGATTTGGCCATGCGACGATGAGAGAAATGCATGACCAACAGATCAAGCCTTGACAAAACATCGGGGAGTGAATCAAGTTATTAACGTCGATCAAGATGGCCAGCGATTCGGACGGAGGAAATACAAGAGGATGATAACCCTCTGAACCACGCCTGTGGTTGTGAGAACATAGATGTTATTGCTCGGAAGCGAAAATCAAAGACACGGAGAGCAAAATCAACTCGTTGATTTAAAACGAGAGATGAAAAGGTATTCCTTGCCCATACCTAGGAGTGGGAATCAATCCCATACCGGCAAAGTTTAATTTAATAAACTTCACACCATTTGATGGGAGGGTTCCCGACGCGGCATGATTTATTTCAAATTAGCGCACGGGGGTAATATCCGACGCGAGCCCACGATGGTTCGGTCATTCGTTGGCACCCTTGGTGAACGCCGATTAATACCGCCGTCTCAAGCGGGGAGCATTCCGCGGTGGGGCGACATGGAATCTAGCTTTCTCACCAATTTCTTGGCGATGATACGTATCGTCGGGACATTGCTCGGCGAAAAGCAAGAACGAGCCAAGTGGATGTCTTTGTCAAGCGATTCGAACAAGGCAATGAGCTGTCGGGATCAATAACGAAGGAGTTTATCCTCGGACTGCCATAACACTTGTCGATAGGCGTGCTAGAACAATGAGGGGCGGCACCGTCTATAACGTGGAAGGTTGAAGGTTCGTGGAAACAAAGCTGAAGATTCCTCAAGAGGAAAAAGCGAAAAGGCCGTAAACGGCGGAAGCTCGGCGTAACTTTGTCCCGGCAAAGAAAGGAAAGGCGAGCCAAAGCGGCGGTTCGCGAAAGCGTTCAACTCAGCAATAGCGGCGGCAAGCGGTATAGCAATGAAAGCCGCCGGCAGGGACAATCAACGTGGCAACGGAACCCGAAGGGCTTAGAGATTCCCGAAGTCTATTCCTTTAGGGCGGCGAGATTCCGGTCTCTTCAAATATCTTGTCGAAAATAACAAGATCAAACTCCCTCGGTCGAATCAAGAGGAAGCAATGAGACGAGCGACCCAAAATCTGCGCGTATCCGGGGCAATTCATCACCCACTAAATCTGTTTGACCTTAAGGACAAAATCGGGCTTTAATTGGCGTGGGGTCATCACTATGAAGCCGTCAAAGAAAAGAAGGTCGAACAAATCACGGTGTCCATAAGCTTTGGGTCATTACCATTGACATGGTTTGAACCTAAACCGGTGGTCAAAGTCGCAATGAAGGCGGTGAGCGGCGACCCACATGAACAACGCCGAAAGGACTTGTATCATATCTGACCCAATGTGAAGTCACGTGGATCCACCGGACACAGCGAGGATGAGCAATGGGTAGCCTCTTCTTCATCGAAGAAAAATCAAAGCGGAAGGAAAGGCATGCCATGCTACCAGCATTCTGGAGGAGATAGCGAGCGGTGGTAGCATTCGGTTGTCAGAAGGAGAACACGAAGCCACGCACCGGGGCGGACACAGTACAAATACAAATACCGGAAGTCTCCGACCCTAATGCCGAATATTTGTCGAGGTGAGGGAATTTCCCCATTCGCTGCCAGCAGGTGACTGAAGCGGCGGGCGCGGAATACGACTCAAAGCGGCCGGTTCAATCACCCGATTAGAAGAGACAAGCGGGAAGCTCCAACTCCATACCGTTTGGCGTCATGGCCCGGTTGGCAAACATCCGGCGGGATAACTCTCTGGATTGCTCCGTTGTCAAGGCCGGGCTCTACACAAGAAGCTCACGGTGACTCGAGGTGTTTCTCTCCTCGGATCAAGCCGATTAGAATCTGGCAAAAATGCAACCTAGCGTGAAACACTTCCCTGCATCACTTTTACAAGGAGGATATGCGGGGCGAGGAATTCAAACACGATAGGCGCTATACTTCATAGGGTATATTGGCTCTAGTGAAGTTAGCAGGATCCAAGTCGATCGGGGTTTATTATGAGCATCATGCCCCTACGCTCATGTATCATCTTGGAATCCTGCCGGTATTTGGCGTCGGCGAAACACGGTGATCTGGTTAACACCAGTAGTCTCGGACGCTTGGTAAAATCGGATAAAGTGCCAAATGGGGATTTAAAGTCACGAAGTCACGCTATGTGATTGTGAGAGACTTCCTATAACTATTGTTAGATTGGACCTTGGATCCGCGGTAGCGTTATAGTCCCATCTACTCTTCATCGGTGTCTCAAATATGTAGACACGAATAATGAGTCAAGGCGGTGGTGTGGACAAACAACCGTTTAAGGGGATGGAGAATTATTTCCGATTCTCTCGCTACGATAATGAGTCGAAAATTTGAATCATCGGCCCAAGGCACGGACGGTGAAAGAAACGTCTAGAAGCGGGCTTGGTTATAGTGGTGGTTTTGTTTTCGCGACATTGTACCCCTTGTAATCAATTTTGGCGATGAAGAATCGTCGGATGAACATTATGGTGGCAAATTGCCGATGAATCAATAAATGGCGATTTAGGTATCCTTTGTCTTTGAATGATGTAATGGCGAGGTTTTATACGATCGAGTTGCACTTACCAACTTCGGTCATCTTGCTTTACACAAAAGCGGTTCCAAGACTCCTTTGGGACAACACTTTCGTCATCCGAAGATCAAGTAGCGAAAAGACTTGGTTTCACGGAAAAGGAGATGCGGTTCAATGTAGAATCATTTCTTAGAAGAAGATGAAGATGACAATGGGCCTATCCTCCACACATTGGATATAGTCCGAAACAGGTATCATGAAGAAGTGGGGGTATAACTTGACACAAGGGAAGGTCTATGTTTTGGGCGAGGTTCTCGAGTCCCTCCTAAAGTGGCATATGTCCCAAGGGAAGCGGGATAACTACTACGCATTTAGAAGGGATTGGGATCGAATCCTCCTCGAAGATGAATGCTCATGGCCGATTGATAATAATCCACCCAATGAGAGCGGACATTCGATGCGATTCTTGACTTGGGATTGACACCGGCCTGGGAGAAGCTTTCAAGGCTTTGATGTCCAATATGGCTCTCGATTGATCCACTGCTGAGAGTGATGAAGATATGCCAACATGGGAAGACCCGTGGATCCATCAACTTCGAGAGCGGTTTGGGGATAAATTGAACAAAGAACCCCCACTAAGGGCGAGGTAGTCGAGGTTAATATAGTGATGAAGAGCATCCTAAGCTCATAAACATCAGCAATACTCTTCCCTCGAGAAGAGAAGGAAGAGTTAATTGCCTTGATCGGGGAGTATATCGATGTGTTAGCTGGAGTTCACGAGGACATGCGGACTTCGACCTAATGTGGCGACACATCGCCTCAACATCAAGATGGATGTCAAACTGTCAAGCAGCGGCAAAGGCGGTTTAGATCCACAAATCTTTAGCAATGGTGAAGCGAAGTGAAGAAACTCATAGAATGGGATTCATCGAGGAGATTCAACATCCGGATTGGGTGGCGAATATAGTCGGTCATGAAGAAGAATGGTTCGATTAGGATGCAGTATGCGACTCTGAGACCTAGCGCCGCTTACTGAAGGATGATTTCCCTCTGCCAATCACCGGCGTCATAGTTGACAATACATGTGGATTGAGAGGATGTCCTTTATGGATGGCTTTTAGGGTATAATCAAATCAAGATGCACCCGATGGCGCTAAACACACGGCGTTGAGCAGCATGTCGGTATATTTTGCTACGGTCATGCCGTTAAACTAAGAATCTTGGTAGCGACATACCGGCGAGCAATGGCGGAATTTTCAAGATCATCTCGGAAAAGCGATCGAATGCTACGTTGGCGATTTGGTGGTGAAAGCGTGACAAGAGATCACATCAAAGATCTTAGAGCGGTTTTGAGCTCATGCGAGCCCATCGGCTAAAATGAACCACGCCAAATCCTTCCTTGGGATGTCGGTGGCAAATTCCTCGGCTTAATCGTCACCGACAAAGGAATCCACGTCGATCGACAAAGTGAAGGCGATTCAAAATTGCAACCTCAGAAACACGAGAGAACTTCGGGGGTTACAAGAGGCGATTGGCGTACATCCGGCGGTTCATATCGAACCTATGCGGGAAATGCCAACCGTTCTCTAAGTTGAACAAGAAGAGGCGTGTCGTTTATTTGGGATGGCGCTGTCGAGCATTGAAGAGATCAAATCGTATCTCGCTAAACCTCCGTTCTTGTTGCACGCGATGGAAAGCCATTCACGATTTCGTCAAGACAGCGGATCACTTTCGTTAAAGCGCTTTACTGCAGCGTAGGGCGGCGGCAGCTGATCCGAGCAGTGATGTATTACAGGCGAACATTGGTGGCGAGTCTCGATATCAATGGTGAAGCGGTGCCTTGCATTAGTGTTAGCGATTGAAAAAATCGGCACTATTTAGTCGGACGGGCGATTTATGTTATCTCTAATGTAAATCCGGTCGAATATTTATGACCGGCCGGCCTCAATGAGTTGGCGTCTGGCGAAATGGGCCTTGCTCTTGTCCCAATATGACTTGTATTTCAAACAACGAAGTCGGTCAAAGGACAAGCGATTCGCGATCTCTTGGCGGCCGAACAAGCGGATCGCGGTTGAGCTATATGATGATCTTAGGATGAAGTCCACGAAGTTAACACTACATCGCACCAACAAATATGGCGATTGTACTTTGTGGAGCTTCTCGAGCTACTAATGTAGCAAGTGCCCCGGATGTTCTAAGATTTCCGTAGGTCGGGGTTGTCTTAGTTTCCCAGGAATCATGTCATGCCCGTGCTTATTAGCTCACGAACCTTGTTCCAATAGCGTAGCCGAATACAGCAGCTACTTATCGGACTTAGCCAGCCAAGGAGCTAGGGTAGAGTATCTCGAAGCATCTGGCGATTACAATTGATAGTCAAGCAGTCCGTGGTGACTATGAAGTTAGGAACCGATCAGTCCCTATCATCGGATAGCCGTTGAAATGGCGAACTCATTTGAAGAATTCTTCATCGAATATATCCCGCTTCAGAGCGCTCATGCGGATGCATTAGCCGCGTGCGTGATATCGGTTGCACAACCTGGAATGAGCAGCAGTTCACGGTCGAGGACTCACCGCTCTTCGTACCAATATATGATGGGGTACAAGAAGACAAAGGGATAGTTACCAAAGAGGTAAATGCAACCCAAACCAAGTTGGAGCCAGATTGGCTTTCCTATCATCGATTCGTCTTACATGGTATTCTACGGAAGGCGTGAAGGAAAGAAGTCAATCCGTGAAGAGCTCAAGATTCTTTTACGACCACGAAACCGGATGCTATATCGCCGGAATGCGATGGTCTTTACTCGATGCCTCTCAAACAAAGAGAAGGTCCCGGGAAGCACCACGAAGGTGAATGTGGCGGCACCAGCACTGTCCCAAACTCTGATCGAATCGGAGAATGGGCTACTTTTGGCCAACAATGATTAATGGCCAGCGATCGGCGTATGCTCGGAGATGCCGCAGCGTGTCAAATTCCGCCGAATTATATGCATCGACCTCGGGCGGTACGCATCCTTCCGGCCACATCACGGCCATTGAGACATGGGGAATGGGCGTTGTAGGTCCCATTTTCCTCCGTCGATCAAAGCGTCGGTTTATTCTAGCGATCATAGACTACTTCTCCAAGTGAAGCAATCCGCTAAAAGAAGTAAAGCGATGTGTCGTCAAATTTATCAAACACCATGTCATCTAACCGCGGTGTTCCAAGGCGGATCGTGCATGACAGCGGTCCCAATTCATCGGCAATTCCTTCATCGGGTTTTGCGAGAAATTCAAGATACAAGGCGTCTGCGTCGTGGCTATAATCGGTACCAAATGGATTGGCGTTCAACAAGACAATCATCAAAATGCAGCCGAAGCTTGTGAAAATAACAAAGCGAGATTGGGATGATAAGCTTCGGAGAAGCACTACGGGCATATCGCTGCAACCGTCGCCTGCGCCAGCTGGAACAGCCGTATTCTACGGTCACGGGTGTGGCGGTTCTCCCGTTAAATCCAAATTCCGTCCTTAGCCCTTTCCATGAGATGGCGGTAGAAGAACAACATCAAAAGCGTCTCGAAGAGCTTGAGATGTTGGATGAGAAGCGCTGGAAGCTCAACAATACATTGAGTTTTACCAAGCTAGGATGTCGAGAGCTTTCAACAAAAGAAATACGACAGCGGGCTTCAAAGAAGGAGATTTGGTCCCATTGCGGCGGGAAAAGTAGACTTGTTATTCATTGCTTTCGTTTGAACTTGTTTTGCAACCGTTGGCCTACAACAAAATTCAAAACAAAAGAAATGCCTTTTTATTTTAGGATACAATGAAAACAAAATTACAACTTCTTCCTTTTGTGAACAAACCACGAGGATCTCTATTTTCACGGGATCACCAAGCTTGCGTGGAGTTCTTTGCGTGCGGGGACTTTTATTAGTCCGTGGACCACCGCATTCCGATCGAGTGGAAACGGGTTACGGAACTCTGAGGCGTGAAGGGGCTCGTTTCCGCGAAGGAAGCGGCGCTTTTGAGGATCACACTCATGAAGGAGAGGATGCGCCGGGGATCGCCTCCGCGAAGGAGAGGATGCCGGGCGGGTGAGATCTACTAGGAGAAATCCAGTGGATCGTGGCCGGAAGCCGGGATTCGCTTCTCCTGGTTTGTAGATGCTGCGTGCTGCCCGTGCTTTCGGAATGGCGTCGGCGGCTCGTGGATCTCGAGGAGCTCTCTCAAGAATATCGAGAAAATCCAATCTCAAAAATCCGGCCCGATCAAAGCCCCTCAAAATGAGCACCCCACTATTTATAGGAAAACAAGAAAGTATGCTCGGCGGTCGGACACTTTTGGTGTCGGCCAAGCCGGACACCATTTGGTGTCGGGCTATAACCGGACACCAAATGAGTCGACAACCCGAACACTTTGGAGTGTCGGGTCATCGCGGACACTTTTGGTGTCGGCCAAGCCGGACACTTCGGTGTCAGAGTTCTCGGCGATGGCTGTTTTGCCCAAGTTCGATTGTTTTCGGACTTTTCGCGGCGTTAGTTCGCTCTTGTCGTCGTCGTTCTAAGTCCGTGCTTGGTTCACTTGATCGGTTTAATCCCGTCCAGCGGTTTAGCGGCGATGGGTCGATGTTCAAATCCGATCTCGTTGGCGTTCGAATCCGATTGATCTCGCGAAGGCAAGCTTGTTGGTTTCATTCCATAACCGCGTAGCCTCGTGGGTCGCGCGCCTTGCTAACCCACTTCCAGCGTTCGCGGACCGGCTGCGCATTTGCGCGACATAGTTAATCGTGTTTGTGCGATGGGTTGTTGGTTGTTAACCCACCGTCCGCGAGTTTCGTTCGATAGCGATAAGCAATTTTAGCGCCTCTGAGATACCCCTCCAAAGCGTCTCGGTCGATTCTTGATAGTGCAGGATGCTTTGGACATGATCAAACCCTTCACCCTTCAATCGGTGTGATGGGACTTGTGAATGACCTTGGCGTTCGATCTCTCCACTCCTTTCGATCTTTCGGTGCTTTGTAGGATTGCTAAAGGTATTACGATGCGCATTTTTGTCGACCGTTGTGAGATCTTGACCAATCGGTAGATAAATTTCTTTTGAGATTGGCTCCGATGTTTGATTCCTCCAATTCTCTCGGGTTCTCCGGTGCTTTGTAGGATACACGGGGTGTTCTTGATCTTTGCATTTATTGCTTGACGTTGTTGAAATTCGAGCGCTAATTGAGTTCATTTCTTTGTTGACTTCGTGTGGTGGATTGTCGTCCATTGACCATCGAGATCCTTCCATTGATGGGAATTCTTGATGGATCAGAACCATTGATGGTGAATCCTTAAATTGACTGGCGTTGGTTGGCGTCGCTCTTGTATTACTTCGTTGAAGTGTGTTCATCCGCGGTGGGAGGTATTCTTCCCAATTGTTGATTGGTAGGCCCTCGGTGACATGAATCGGCGTCGATGGGGAATTCTTTCAAGGTAGAGCGTTGTTAGGCCCATATAAGCCTCGTCGAATCCATCAACTTTTCCCATGGCGGAGAAATTGAAGATTATCGAGTTATTCTTAAGAACATGGTAATATTCTCGGGAACTTCCGTTAAATTGGGAAGCGGTTTATACTCATAATCCTAGTTGGGTAGGATTAGTAGCGTTGATTGGCGTCGATGCAATCGACTGTCGAGTTATCCACGAGAATATTTTTGTGAAAATATTCTTAGGAACTTCTCGATAAATTAGAAAGCGGTTTATACCGTAATCCTAGTTGGAGTAGGATTAGGCATTGAATGGCTTGCCCGATGCAATCCGTCTGTCGAGTTATCCACGAGAATATTTTTGTGAAAATATTCTTAGGAACTTCTCGATAAATTAGGAAGCGGTTTATACTCGTAATCCTAGTTGGAGTAGGATTGGTAGCGTTGATCGTCGATGCAATCCGCATGATCGAGTTATCCACGAGAATATTTTTGTGAAAATATTCTTAGGAACTTCTCGACAAATTAGGAAGCAGTTTACTAAGTAATCCTAGTTGGAGTAGGATTAGTGACGTTGATTGGCGTCGATGCAATCCGTACAATCGAGTTATCCTAAGAATATTTCTTGTGAGAATATTCTTAGGAACTTCTCGACAAATTAGGAAGCGGTTTATACTCGTAATCCTAGTTGGAGTAGGATTAGTGACGTTGATTGGCGTCGATGCAATCCGTACAATCGAGTTATCCACGAGAATATATTTTGTGAAAATATTCTTAGAGAACTTCTCGACAAATTAGGAAATAGTTTATACTTTCGTAATCCTAGTTGGAGTCTGAGAGGGAAGCGGTTTATACTCGTATACACAGCGGTCTGCTGAGGGCGGTTTATACTCATGTACCTATCAGTCTGAGAGGGCGATTTATACTCGTTATACACCGGTGCTTGCCGTTCTTGTTTGGCCTATTTGTTATGGCCGCGTCAATGAGCTTGGATGTTATTCTTGAGTAATACAAGCCTTGGTGGAGATGATAGACCCTCTGTAGTACGCCTGTACTTTGGATCCAGTATTGCTAGCTTCCTCACGATTCATGATAGGTGGCGGCTTGATTTTGTTGTTAGCGAGGAGATATTTGAAGATGGTGGAACTTCATCATCATCGAAGAATACTCCTCCTGGAATCTCAACAGGAGTCCTTTGTTGCCCCGAGTTCGCGTTGATGAATGTCATCGGCGATTCGCGGCGCTTTAGCCATCGGTTGGCCTCTTCGGCCTTTTTCCTTTTGAGAGCGTTGACTTGATCCCAGCGCTCTTCGATCTTTCGGGTTTTGGGCGGTGCAACCCAGGACTTCAAGACATTGATGGAAAGATTATTATAGCAGCGTCATGAGAATGAATTCCTGCGTAGCCGGGATCCACAGTTCATAGCCTTGTTGCGGAAGCGTTTAACAAAGCATCGCGAGACTCCCCATCATACGCTTCTCGTCCAAAGGGTTCGATTGACACTTCAATGTCGTCGTCAAAGAAATTATTGAGAGCGAGTTTTCTATGTCATCGACTATTGATGCTTCGGCGGCGAGGCGGTACCAATCGGCTCCTCGAAGAGTTCCAGAATGACCGAACCATCAAGGGCTCGTTGCCGAAATAAGCCAAGTGGGATTTGAAATAGACCAAATCTTTGAGTGGGGACCCTTTCGAGTCGAGCGGTATGAAGTTAATCAAATTAAATTTCGGCGGATATGGGATCGACTCCCACTCTCTTGAGTCTGGACATGGCATCCTAGTCTTCTTTACCTCTTGGCGGAAATCAAGTTGACCTTATCCTCGGCTCTTTCATCATCTCATCCTGCTTGCATTTTCCTTGAGCGATTTTGAGGAGGAACAATGGGACCACCCGAGTTTTGATTATATGGGTTGCGATTTTAGTCCCGCATGCGAGTCACTTTCCTCTTGATGCGTTATTACGACGACTTGTTTCACCACGATGATTAAGTGAGCTTTTCTTTGGTCATGCATTTCTCTCATCTGCGCATGGTCATCTCCATTTGAACTTGAAGTTCTCTTTACGCTTGGCTAGGCGTCTGAATTATTTGGGTCACGATCGGGAGTGACCATGAGCAGCGTCGAGCTTGTCCCATCTTTGGACATTGTATCGTCGAGGCGGCGAAACCAGAATCAGAAAGTTCATCACTTTCGAGGATAGTCCTTCATGGATCTCGGGTAATCCCTATGTCGGCGGCTTCTAGTTGGGTGAGACATCCGTTGAGCTATCCACGAATCAATTTTTCTTCGGAGAAAAGTCGGGATTAGAGACTTTTGAAGTAATTACCGACTTTTCTTTGCCAACCATGTTGATGGTGACTTCAAAGAATTCATCATCACGGAGGAGGATTTTCTGCAGTGGAGCGTTTTGGCAGGCCGGCCTTGTGATAAGTTTCTTGAACCTCGAGACCTTTTGTGAAGCGGTCAGAGGCGGCTACATTTTGGCGATCTTTGCCACGATAGGTCTCCTATATGGAAGTGAGAGTTGGTTTCTTGAACACTCTCCTTTTGGGATTTCTTCACACCCGGCGATGGCGCTCATTGGAGCAATCCATGGCTTGTTGGTGTGGTACCTCAAATATAGCGTTGTCTTTTGGCGGACCGTCTTCTTTTGGGATGAAGAACCTTGTTGACATTCGGGCTTATTTGTTATCGCCTTTGAGCGATCCAAGGTCACATCGAAGTCGCTCGTTTAAGACAACCTCCTTGCGGCGTGGAGTCTTAGCGGGCTCACGGGCCTCGACATGAACCCCGATCTAGGCAGCGATGGAATTCTCTTATGCGGCACCACGAACCGTACATTGAGGTGTCTGGTTTGTTTGGATCGACGGGACACCTTTGGGTAGTGTCGGTTTGGCGAGTGCATCTGCGACCCGATCTGGTAGGCGGCATGGACTGCGTCGGCGTTGAAAGGATTGGTTGTGTTGCACTCGATTTTTGTGTCGTCTTGGGCTTTGGCACCCAAACTTGGCGGGATTTTGTGGTTTTGACCACTTCCCTCTTGTTCAAGTCTTGTGTCTTTCTTGCAAAGCCTTGAGCTTGGCGTACGTGCAGTTTTCGAATCTGGCTCCTTGAGTCGAGCGAGTTCTCTTGGCGAGAACCCATTAGTCGGTCGATGGATTGGAGAATTGCAAGCGATTTGAGGTGGCGGCGCTTCACGTACTCCAAGTCGCATAGTGAGTTCCATTCACACAATTCCATCTTTGCAAGTTGGCGAGCTTGGCGTTGGCGTCGCCTTTGGCGTGCCCTCTTCGTGAAGTCAACACGTTGTGATCGAACCCACGGCTTCTTTGGATTGCGGAATAAAGTTGTGAGGAGATCTCGGCAGCGGTTGTATGAGGTTGTCTTCTTAAGCCCTCCTCCATGAAAAGACCTTCTTTGGAGGCAAGATCTCGATCGCGGTTGCGACGGCGATCTCGGATATGAGATCGTTGGCTCTATGTGGTCGCCGGCTTGTTGGGAAAAGTAGACTTGTTATTCATTGCTTTCGTTTGAACTTGTTTACGGCCGTTGGCCTACAACAAAATTCAAAACAAAAGAAATGCCTTTTATTTTAGGTACAATGAAAACAAAATTACAACTTCTTCCTTTTGTGAACAAACGAGGATCTCTATTTTCACGGGATCACCGGCTTGCGTCAGGTTCTTTGCTGTGCGGGGACTTTTTATTCGTCAGGTGGACCACAGCGCAATTCGATCGGTGGAAACCGGGTTACGGAACTCTGAGGCGTGAAGGGGCTCGTTTCCGCGAAGGAAGCGGCGCTTTTGAGGATCCGCGATCCGCGAAGGAGAGGATGCGCCGGGGATCGCCTCCGCGAAGGAGAGGATCGCCGGGCGGGTGAGATCTACTAGGAGAAATCCAGTGATCGTAGCCGACCGAGTTAAACACCTCGCGGTTTGTAGATCTGTCATGCTTTCGCCGGTGCTTTCGGGAATGTCGTCGGCGGCTCGTGGATCTCGCGAGGGCTCTCTCAAGAATATCAGAAAATCCAATCTCCAAAAATCCAGCCTTAATCAGCCCCTCAAAATGAGCACCCCACTATTTATAGGAAAACAAGAAAGGGGGTATGCTCGGCAGGACACTTTGGTGTCGGCCAAGCGAACACCTTTGGTGTCGGGGCTATGGCGGACACCAAATGGTGTCGGCCAAGCGAACACCTTTGGTGTCGGGTCATGAACACTTTGGTGTCGGCCAAGCGAACACCTTTGGTGTCGGGTCATGGCGAACACCTTTGGTGTCGGGGCTATGGCGGACACCAAATGGTGTCGGCCAAGCGAACACTTCGGTTGTCGGTTCTCGGCGATTAGTTGTTTGCCCAAGTTCGATTGTTTTCGGACTTTTTAGCGGCGTTCGTTCCGCTCTTGTCGTCGTCGTTCTAAGTCGTGCTTGGTTCACTTGATCGGTTTAATCCGGTCAGCGGTTTAGCGGCGATCGATTCGATGTTCAAATCGATCTCGTTGGCGTTGAATCCGATTGATCTCGTGAAGCTTGGCTTGTTGGTTTCATTCCATAACCGTAGCCTCGTAGATTCGCCGCGCCTTGCTAACCCACTTCACGCGTTGGACCGGCACTACGCATGCGACATAGTTAATCGTCGGCGTTTATGCGATGGGTTGTTGGTTGTTAACCCACCGTCCGCGAGTTTCGTTCGAGATGCGATAAGCAATTTTGCGCCTACACTCATTTTCGGCGACCAATAATCCTCACTTCCAAAAGAAAGGTAAATTCGAACCTAAATGGGAGGGACCGTTTGTAATAGAGCGGTCTACTCTAGCGGTGTGTATCGCCTAATTACCCAAAATGGTGGCCAACGGTGTCTTGGATAAATGGGAAGTTCTGAAGAAATACTACCCTAGTATCTTGGGATAACCCGTTCGACGGGAAGTTCCTCGTGGGATGTTTCACCCACCTTCCTCGAGGATAACCCTAGATTTATCCTCCATCATAATTTCCCTCACCGATCAAATTCCTTGGCGGTGGGCCTACAAATTTACGGTACATTACCAAAATCCCTCTTGATTCCTTCTATGAACAAGAGGCCCACTCAAAATTCCTTTCCTTGTAGGAGATAGAATATAAAATTCTTCCTCTCCAAGTGTAAGATCCCTTCGTGATAAGCGGAAGAGTTCTATCCATCTTTCATCTTAAGCGCCGTGAAGGTATCTTGGCCGGGATTTTCAGACCAGGTTGTCCTGAAGGTCACTGAGTTTCTTCGGTTCTCGAAGTGGAGATCCCACTTTTAGTTCCATCTTTCATCTTAGGTGGCCGTGAAGGTATCTTGTAGGGATTTTCGGACCGGGTTGTCCGTGAAGGTCGCTGAGTCTTTAGGTTCTCGAAGTGGAGATCCCACTTTTAGTTCCATCTTTCATCTTAGGTAGCGGAGCGAAGGTATCTTGGGATTTTCAGAACCGGGTTGTCCGGTGAAGGTGCTGAGTCTTTTAGGTTCTCGAAGTGGAGATCCACTTTTAGTTCCATCTTTCATCTTAGGTAGCGCCCGTGAAGGTATCGTCGGGATTTTCAAACGGGTTGTCGCTGAAGGTCACGAGTTTCTTCGGTTCTCGGTGGAGATCCACTCTTAGTTCCATCTCTCTCCTAGGTAGCGCCGTGAAGGTATCTTGTAGGGATTGTCAAACCGGGTTGTCGCTGAAGGTCACGAGTTTCTTCGGTTCTCGGTGGAGATCCCTCTTAGTTCCACCTCTCTCTAGGTAGCGCCGTGAAGGTATCTTGTGGGATTGTCAAACCGGGTTTTCCTTTGAAGGTCACTGAGTTTCTTGGTTCTCGGTGGAGATCCCACTCTTAGTTCCACCTCTCTCCTAGGTAGCGCCGGTGAAGGTATCTTGTGGGATTTTCGAGACGGGTTGTCCTTTGAAGGTCACGAGTTTCTTGGTTCTCGGTGGAATCCCTCTTAGTTCCACCTCTCTCTAGGTAGCGCCGGTGAAGGTATCTTGTAGGGATTTTCGAGACGGGTTGTCGCTTTGAAGGTCATCTGAGTCTCTTCGGTTCAGTGGAGATCCACTCTTAGTTCCACCTCTCTCCTAGGTAGCGCCGGTGAAGGTATCTTGTGGGATTTTCGAACCGGGTTGTCGCTGAAGGTCACGAGTCTTTTCGATTCCTATAGGGCCCACGCTATGGTTTCATCTTGAGAAATAGAACACATTCTTCCTTTCCCACCTCAATCAATCTTCGCCGGTTGATCATTCTCGGTCAAAGAAGACACCAAGATTCATCTTGGGGCATTTTATCGAAGCCTAGAAGGGATAAAATAGCGCCTCACCGCAGCGTTGCGGTTTAGTCTTTCTCGATTGAAGACACGAGTTTGATTAAAGTATTTTATCCGAAGCCTAGAAGGGATAAAGCCAGCGCCCTCACCGCAGCGTTGCGGTTTAGTCTTTCTCCGATTGAAGAAGACACGAGTTGATTAAGGGTATTTTATCCGGCTTACGAAGGATAAAGCCAACGCCTCTGCCCAGCGTTGCGGTTTAGTCTTTCTCGATTGAAGAAGACGAGTTAGATTCAGGGCATTTTATCCGAAGCCTAAGAAGGGATAAAGCCAGCGTCTAACACCGCGTTGCGGTTTAGTCTTTCTCCGATTGAAGAAGACACGAGTTCGATTAAGGGTATTTTATCCGGCACGAGAAGGGATAAAGCCAACGCCTCCTGCAGCGTTGCGGTTTAGTCTTTCTCGATTGAAGAAGACACGAGTTAGATGCAGGGCATTTTATCGAAGCCTAAGAAGGGATAAAGCCAGCGTCTAACACCGTTGCGGTTTAGTCTTTCCCGATTGAAGAAGACACGAGATCGATTAAGGGCATTTTATCCGAAGCCTAAGAAGGGATAAAGCCAGCGCTACCAGCGTTAGGGTAGTCTATTCGTGATAAAAGGCGAAGCCTACGTATTCAACATCGTAGCATTAAGTCTAGAAGAGTTTCATTCTTTGCTAGCGTCGTGTGTAGAAACGGTTTAGAAAATCTACATGCTAGCCAACTCAAATGGTAGTTGGTAAAGGCTCATCAAACCCGTTGAAGTGGGGTTGGCCAATAACCTAAAGTCGGCGCCTAACAGCGTTAGGTTTAGTCTTTTAGATTGAAGAAGACACGAGTTAGATGCAGGGCATTTTATCCGAAGCCTAAGAAGGGATAAAGCCAACGTCTAACACACGTTGCGGTTTAGTCTTTACGATTGAAGAAGACACGAGAGATGGATTAAGGGCATTTTATCCGAAGCCTAAGAAGGGATAAAGCCAGCGCTACCACTTGCGTTGGGTAGTCTATTCGTGATAAAAGGCAAACCTCATTATTCAACATCGTAGCATCAAGTCTAGAAGAGTTTCATTCTTTGCACGCGTCGTATGCGGAGCGGATCTAGATAATCCGCCGTAGCTAACTCAAGCGGTGGTTGGTAAAGGCTAATCAAACCGTTGATGGTGAGGTTTGCCAAAAATCCTATAAGTATTATGGTTAATTATTTGGGCGAAATAAAAGAATCATAATAAGCAATGAAAGGAATAAATCTTATTCATTTGAAGCAAATATAAAAGGAGCTACAATTATCGAGACAATGCGATTCAAGCAAAGTTGTGATAATCTGCGGCGTGGTTGAACAAAAGCGAGAGAGAAGTCTGAGACCAAAGCAACACATCGGACTTCATTGGTGCAATCTAGTAATGTGAAGGCGAGGTCGGCTTTGGCCGGCTAGTTTTCCTCTGTTTAGCTCGAACCCGAGCTTTAGCTTCCTTCTCAAGTTCCTCTTGAGTTAGCGGCAATAGCGACCGCATGTTCGGCCCGCGCTCGCCTCGAGGACTTGTGATAATCACATTTTAATGACATTTTAATAACCTCATTATCTATTTTATATCAATAAATATGTTACTAATAATATGTTTTATCTTATTTTGAGAATAATGGAGTATTAATGAATAAAAGCTCAAATGACTCAAATTCTCTGAATTTCTACCAATTTTGAAGCCCAAATCGAAGACAAGCGAAGGCCCAAGATACCAAGGGATCCAAGAAGAATTAGTGTAAAATATCAAGAAAAACAAAATCCGTTGGGAACCAATCGGTTGACCATGAGTTAGCCAACGGTTGGCTAACCGGTTAATAACCGATCGACCAACGATTAGTGTGTGAATTCGAATTAAGGAAAGATTTCTCTTCCTTTTTGGCCAAGTTTGATCCAATGGTTCACATCAACTCGTTGGGGTATAAATAGGGGTAGTATCGAGGGTTTAGAGGTGTGAAATATTTTGTAAAACTCCTTTTGGAGAAAGGGTTGCTCTTGTTTTAGAGTACCTTTCATTGTAATAATTTTCCTCAATAAATAAATATTTTCTCCTTCAATCCCATCTTCTTCTTCTTGTTCAAGGACCAAAGGAGGATGAGTTGATGATGATGAGTTGCGGGGTTTCTCTTTATTTCTCTTTATTATTTCTTTTTCTTTCTTGTTATTTATTTGCTTTGTAGTTTAGATTTAATAGCTTTTGTAGTTTAGATTTATTTGCTTTGTAGTTTAGATTTAATAGCTTTTGTAGTTTAGATTTAATTGCTTTGTAGTTAGATTAGTTTAGAATTTTTCTTTTCTTTTTATTTTCTTTCTTTTCTATTTGTTTGAATTTCACAAGATGTTGAACTAAACTCTTGTGGGGATCTAGGTTGCATGAAACTAGTCTAATCTCTTTTGTGTTTATGAATCATCTCTCTTATGCTTAAAAGATCATGTTTAGGTTAATCAACTAGAGAACTAATCGATAGAAGAAGAATTTGATAGTTTATGCTTTCCTTAAGTGGTTTGATAGGCTATGCTTATGAATTCTAGGATTATTATCTTGTTATTACTCTCTTCATGAGTTTGAATTTCAATTAGGTGATAATTTGATAAGTTATGCTTTCCTTAAGTGGTTTGATATCTTATGCTTAATAAATCTAATATGAGATGTGGTAAAAAGAATTTTTCATAGATTATAATTTGAGTTAGCTAGTGGATTCAATTCTAGATTCCTTCATCTCTCTTATTGAATTCTCATCTTTTTAATTGTGATTCCTTTCACACACAATCCAAATCCACTCTCTCATCACTTCATCATATCTTCATATTATCTTGAATAAAACCCTAATTGTCAGCATAATTTGAGAACCGAATTTGAATCAAACACTTCCTATTTCGTTCCTCGTGGGATCGACAATCTTAAATACTATAACTTGACAATGGTTGTGCACTTGCGACTATAAAAGGTAAACACTCGTTTTGCCCATCAAGTTTTGGCCGTTCTTGAGTGACGGTGTTAAGTAGGAATTTTTCTTAGTTCTTTAACTTGTGTGTTTGTCTATTGTGAATGACAAAAGGAGCTTGAAGGCAAAGAGTTGAAGATTGAGATTGAAGGTTGCCTCAGCGAGGCTTTGCATTGCTTTTAGCGGGTAACTCTTCTCTCTAGTATTTTTAATTCCACCTTATAGGTAGTTCATCACATTAGAGACAATTAGGTTAATATAAAAAAAGCCGACTTTCTTTCTTCTTGACCATAATTAAAATATATATATATATTTTCTTTCTCATCCTTTTAGTTGCTTTTAATTTCTAGGTGCATTGCATATAATAGTAGGAATTCACCAAAGTGATTTGAGCATTTTGAATTGACACTCACTTGAAAATATTTTTAAGGGCAAAACCCATTAATCAAGATAAGGTGAGGATTTCATCACCCTTTTCTTAGCCCAAAATCACGATTCCTCACTACACAAACCCAAGCCTCCTAAAAAGAATTTGGCGTTGGCCCCTAAGGATTCGAGCTCAATAAGGAACAAGAAATTCTTGAGTGGCTGGTCTAAGTTTATTTGGATTAATTGGTGTCTAAGGCAAGGTTTAGGGGTTGCGTAAAGCCACGCAAGGAGCGAGGTACTTAATTGATCTTTGATCTCCCTCTAGTACTATCCTTACGGCTAATTACCCGTAAAGCTGGATTTTTCACTTAGGGAGTTTTTGGTTAGAATTTGGTCTAGGCGAGTTTAGGCTTAACCCTAGAGTTAGAGTGATTGAAAAGTGATTGCCTTGATTTGTTAATTTTTCTTTTTCTTCTTCCCTCTTCTTCTCTTTTCACCATCTCACTAACTTCTTCATTTTTTAATAAAAAAAATCTCTTGATTTTGGTTCATGCAAACTTGGGTTAGGAATAATACCAATCGTTTAGTTAGCTCGATTCAACTTCTCAACCAAACGAAATGGCCAATCCTCCGTTCTTCAAGATATCGCTACCCAACTAGGAATGCTATCCCTTCATGCATTAAGCTTCCGAAGCAAATGGAACTAATTTGAACTCCGACCACATTTCATCAACATGCTTCCAAAATTCTTAGGAGCAGGCATATATTTTCATCTCGAATTTGTAGAAGTCGCCTCATGATTAAAATGAAAGACCTAGCGAGGATGCAATTAAGCTTGATTTATTCCCTTCACTCTTAAGGACAAAGCAAAAAATGGAATGCGACTTACCCTGGTCGATTTCAACTTTGGGATGATTTTGTAAAAGTTTTTCTAAAAAATTCTTCCCAATTCACAAAGCGGTCAAGCTCGAAGCGACATTCAAAATTTTAGGATTGTCGGGTGAGCCATTCGGAAGTATTTCGATAGGTTTAAGGATCTCCTCATCCAATGTCCTCACCATGAGTGCGGAAAAATGGCGATTGTGCCAAATCATTTCTGAAGGATTGGACTATCTGCAAAAACTTCCTTAGAGTCTATGTGTCAAGGGATTTTATGAAGAAAAATGCCGATGAAGCGTGGGATTTCTTAGAGTGCAATGGAAAAACCATGCAATGGGAACCTTGTGATGACCGAGGTGCATCGGTTCCTCAAGCCAAATCTAGTGGTCCTTAGGTAGGAGCGAATATAGCCGTGAAGCAAAGATGGCGGCGATCATGCGTAGGCTAGAAGCTCGAAATCAAAGAGCAGCTCTGCTCAAGTCAATCAAATCTACGCCTCGAGGTTGTCACAATTGTGGAGTCCTCATCTCATTATTTAGATGAATGCCCTCTTTTAGGATCGATCGGCCACTAGATCAGGTTAGCGGCGCATTCGGCATCCTAGAAATGATCCTTTTGCCCCAACCTACAATCCGGTTGGCGGAATCATCGACTTTGTGGAACCAAGGAAGTTACCCAGAAATCAAAGCGTCAATCCCACCTCAAACCAACAAATTCCTAGGGAAACGATTCCGTTCAATCCACCAAACAATTTCCATCACTCAAATCTACCTTTTCAAATTTCCCTCCTCATCAGCAAGCGAATCTTTCTAACCCGGATCGGGAAAAGCGTCTTGGTGTCATAGAAAGGGTTTAGAAGCCATGATCAAAACCACCACCAACTGTTGACTCAATCATCCAACACTCTAAATTCCTTCATGCAAACAACCAACCAAGCGATCCTTCGAACACTCAAGCCATCGCGGGATAGAAACCCAACTAGAGGCTGACTAGCAAGCGTGAGTGAAAGAGAGAAAGGAACATTTCAAGTCAGCACGTAGTCAACCCTAACAACATTGGTTCAAACCCAAATCACCCATCTCGGTAAATGCAATCCATACGTTGAGATCGGGAAGCAGATAGATAACCAAGTCGAACACCTTGACTCAAACTTAGTCTCCCATCCAACACACTCCTTGGATGACCAAGGCGGCTGGCTGAGTCTAATCCAGGATAGGAATACACCCATTGCACCCTTTCGGATAGACTTAGACATAGGAAAAACTCTCCCAAGTAGAAAATCCTAGAAACTTTCAAAGCGGGTCAAGATCAACATCCCTCTCTTAGATGCAATGGAACAAATTCCCTCTTATGCAAAATTCTTAAAAGATTTATGCACTAAGAAAAGAACCACAAATATTCCAAAGAAAGTCTTTCTTCTTTGCTAATATCGGTGACATGCTCTCAAAGCCCACCCTTTGAAATATAAGGATCGGGTTGTCCTACTATCCAGTGTATAATAGGAAACAGTCATTGATAGGGCATTACTAGACTTAGGAGCTAGTGTAAACCTTCTTCCTTTTAGGTTTATCGTGACTAGGTGTAGGAGAACTTAAGCAGACAAGATGTACCCTACAATTAGCCGATAGATCCGTGAAGATTCCCAGGGAGAGGTAGAGGATGTTTTGATCAAGGTTGGAGAATTTATTTTCCTGTTGATTTCATTAACCTAGAGATGCGGCCCGTTCCCAATCTCAAGGGTCAAATCCCGATCATCCTAGGAAGACCATTCTTAGCAACCTCAAATGCTTTAATCAATTGTAGAAGCTGGTCTTATGAAACTATCTTTTGGAAACATGGTATCGATCTTAATATTTTCAACTTAGGAAGACAACCACATGATCCATCGATCAACCCTTAGAGGTAAACATCATTGAGGGTATTTCCGGTGAGCAACAAGAAGAGGAGTGTAGTTCGACATCGTTTTTCGACCTAGTCATGGAGGAAACCGATGACGATATAGGACTAGATTCACCAATCAATCATGTCTCACGAAATCGGTGGCAGCGAGCCATTAGATATCGAGCCTCGAACTCAACAGCCCTTCCATGAGGAACCCCTAAGTTAGAGCTCAAACCATTGCAGAAAATCTTGAGTATGCCTACTTAGGGAGAATGAGAATGCACTTTGTCATCATCTCTTCAAAATTGACACTGTTGAGAAGGAAGCCCTCTTAGCGGTTTAAGAGAGAATAGGGAAGCCATTGGATGGACCATGGTGATATCAAGGGATTAGTCAACCATTGTTCAACAGAATCCACTTGATTGATGATGCCAAACCGACTAGAGATCCTCAGCGTAGGTTAAACCCGGTAATGAAAAGAACATTAGGAAAGACATTACGAAATGTCTCGATCATGGGATCATTTATCCCATTTGAGATAGTTCTGGGTAAGTCGGTCCAAGTAGTTAGAAAAATGCAGGATCACCGTGATCCAAAATAATGCTAATGAACTAATTCCCTCGAATCCAAACCGGTTGGCGATGCGCATTGACTATAGAAAACTCAACTTAGCTACAGGAAAGATCACTTCCGCTTCCTTTCATAGACCAAATGTTAGAGCGCCTAGCGGGACATAAGTTCTATTGTTTCTTGGATGGATATTCGGGTTATAATCAGATCCCCATTGCCCGAAGATCGGGAGAAAACCACTTTCACATGCCCATCTGGAACCTTTGCATATCGCGCATGCCTTTTGGGTTGTGTAGCGCACCGCCACATTCAATATTTGCATGATTAGTATCTTCTCGACATGGTAGAGCGCTTTCTAGAAATTTTCATGGGCGACTTTTCCATCTTTGGCGACACATTCTCGAATGTTTGAATCATCTTCGGTGGTCCTATTACGATGTAGGGAGAAAAATCGACTCTTAATTGGGAGAAATGTCATTTCATGGTCAAGCGGGGCATTGTCTTAGGTCATGTCATTTCCAATAGGGGTATCGAAGTTGACAAAGCTAAGGTAGATCTTATTTGAACCTTCCCCTCAAAAATGTTAAGGATGTCGGATCATTTCTTGGTCATCTTTGGTTTCTATAGGCGTTTCATCAAAATTTTAGCAACATTGCTAGACCTTTGACCAATCTCTTAGCTAAGGATCGCCATTGAATTCTCCTTGAATGCCTCAAAGCTTTTGATTATCACGAAAAAGAACTAACCATGACCCGATCATTCATGCACGGATTGGACCTTACCCTTGAATTAATGTGTGATGCATCGATTACGCAATTGGTGCTGTTCTAGGACAACGTATTGATGGAAAATGCATGTAATCTACTATGCGGTAGGACACTAAGCGATGCTCAACAAAATTACTCTGTCGCGAGAAAAGAATTTTTAGGTGTCGTCTTTGCCTTAGAAAAATTCAGGTCCTATCTCATCGGTCTTTGACCAAAGTATTCACGAGATCCGCAGCGCCAAGTATCTTTTGACCAAGAAGGATGCTAAAGCCGCGGCTCATTAGATGGATTCTCCTACTTGAGTTTGACATTGGATCCTTGACAAAAAGCATAGAAAACCACGTGGCGGATCATCTCTCTAGACTTCCAAATGCACCAACATCAAATGTCCCAATCAATGAACTTTTTCGAGACGAACAACTCCTACAAATCCAATGTTCCATGGTTTGCGGATATTGTCAATTACTTAGTCGCAAGCGGCTCCTCTCATTGGTCTAAGCGGGATAGATCTCGTTTTCTCTCGGGTAAAATACTTCTCTTGGGATGATCCATATCTGTTTAAATCTTGTCTGATCGATTTTTAGGAGGTGTATTCCAAATGAAGAAACTAGGAGTGTTCTATCTTTTGCCACGAGCAAGCATGTGGGGGCCACTTTGGCTCAAGAAAAGCAGTAGAAAAAATTCTCCGGTGTGGGCTATATTGGCCATTTGTGTTCAAAGATTCCTATGAGTTTTGCAAAACACATGTTAGTTGTCGGCTCTTAGGTAAAATCACTAGAAGAAATATGATGCCCTTACAACCCATTTTAGCTGTTGAACTTTTTGATTTGTGGGGTATAGATTTCATGGGACCTTTTCCAAATTCCTTGGTAATATGTACATTCTAGTGGTTTCAGTATATGTCGAAATGGGTTGAAGCGGTTGCGTGCAAGACTAATGATAACAAGGTTGTTATTAGGTTTACGAAGGAGAATATTTTTCCGCGATATGGTGTGCCAGAGCAATAATTAGCGATAATGGTACACATTTACGCAACCGTTCCTTTGAGGCATTAATGAGGAAGTACTCGATCACACACAAGCTGTCAACTCCTTATCACCCTCAAACCCGTGGTCAAGTAGAGGTCACAAATAGGCGAGATCAAACAAATTCTCGAAAAATAGTTTCTCTAGCGAAAGGATTGGTCCTTAAAACTCTGCGATGCTCTATGGGCATATCGAGCGGCCTTTAAAACTTCGGTTAGAAATGTCACCGTCTGACCTTGTTTTGGAAAGGCTGTCATTTACCGATTGAGTTAGAACAGAGCAATGTGGGCAATTAAACAACAACCTTGATTTAGACTTGGCGGGAAAAATGAGAATGCTTCAATTAAATGAGTTAGAGGAAATTGAAGCGATGCATATATAAATTCAAAATTTATAAAGAAAACCAAGGTTTTCCACGACAATTCAATATTACGGAGAAACTTCACACCGGGACAAAAAGTTTTACTTTACAACTCAAGACTACACATTTTTCTGGTAAATTAAGATCCGCGATGGTCGAGGACCGTTTATTGTCACTCAAGTTTTCTCACATGGGGCTATCGAGATTAAAGATCCTAAAATGATCATGTTTTCAAAGTGAATGGTCAGCGTTTAAAACCCTTTTAGAATCTTCTACACTTGGAGAGGAGGAGGTGTTTGTTCTCCATGAGCCACACTATCGTAAAAAAAAAAAAATCTCAGTAAATCACATGCATATCTGAAAAAAAAAAAAAAAAAAAAAAAAAACAATTGGTTTCGTCTCCCCTCGTTACTGGTAAATCACGGTTTTCAATTTTTGGTGTTCAGTCATCAGAACATCGTAAGTGCTTCCACTCTTCTCCATGTTACTTCTGCATTTACATTGAGGACAATGCAAATTTTAGGTGTGGGGTGGGACTTAGTCAAATTTCTCGTATTTTAGTCATTTTTATTTTTTCATTTTTCATTTGCTTTTTCTTATTCATTTTTATTTTCTTTTTCTTAAAAAAAATTGTCACTTGCCAACTTAATAGAGTTGATTAATAGTCTTCTAATCACGAGTTAGTTATACACTCAAGTTTACCTTTTATGATAATTTTAAATAAATTTCGAAAGAATGATTTTCAAAGTGGTATACTTTACTAAAGTTTAACTTGGATGTTTAATCAGTGATGAAATTTTTAGTGCTAACTTAGAGTTGAAAATGATTCTTTAAGTTGCATTAATCCAAATATTTTTGAACATATATACATATACACATATATATATTATACTAACTTAACAAAAGAGTCACGAAAAATGGGCACCAAATAAATTTCTCTTAAAATCATCGGTAGTTCTTTGTTACTAAAGCCTAAGTTGGTGAGTAATTAAGCAGAGGAGTATTTTTATGCTTAATGACCTAAGCCCAATTGGGTTGGGATTCATTGGCCCAAAACTTCGCTAAATGGTCACTTAGAAAGATTAAAAGAACAAGACTACGAAAAAAAAAAAAAAATAAATATAAAAAAAAACAATTGGTTTAGTCTCCCCTCATTACCACGGGTAAATCACGGTTTTCAATTTTTTTTAGGTGTTCGAGTCATCAGAACATCGTAAGTGCTTCCTCTTCTCCATGTTACTTTCTGCATTTACATTGAGGACAATGCAAATTTTAGGTGTGGGGTGGGACTTAGTCAAATTTCTCGTATTTTAGTCATTTTTATTTTTTCATTTTTCATTTTCTTTTTCTTATTCATTTTTATTTTCTTTTTCTTAAAAAAAATTGTCACTTGCCAACTTAATAGAGTTGATTAATAGTCTTCTAATCACGAGTTAGTTATACACTCAAGTTTACCTTTTATGATAATTTTAAATAAATTTCGAAAGAATGATTTTCAAAGTGGTATACTTTACTAAAGTTTAACTTGGATGTTTAATCAGTGATGAAATTTTTAGTGCTAACTTAGAGTTGAAAATGATTCTTTAAGTTGCATTAATCCAAATATTTTTCAGAACATATATACATATACACATATATATATTATACTAACTTAACAAAAGAGTCACGAAAAATGGGCACCAAATAAATTTCTCTTAAAATCATCGGTAGTTCTTTGTTACTAAAGCCTAAGTTGGTAGTAATTAAGCCCGAGGAGTATTTTTATGCTTAATGACCTAAGCCCAATTGGGTTGGGATTCATTGGCCCAAAACTTCGCTAAATGGTCACTTAGAAAGCTAGATTAAAAGAACAAGACTACCAAAAAAAAAAAAAAACTAACCATGTTTTTATATATATGGAAATAATGGTATATGTTCTTGATTTTCAAAATGGGTTAAGAGACTTGAACATTGTTGAAACAAAGAGTTAGCATGTTTCCTTCAAAACTTTTGAATTAAATCTTTGAGAAAAACTTGGTTTTGTATCACTACAATGGAAGGATTTTCTTAAGAAGTTTACTTTGAAATCATGATAAAATGTTTTCTTGAGTATTAACCGACTTGTGGAATTTTTGAATTATTCAATTAGCTTCTTTAAATTGGCAAGTTGGTGAATTTTGTGGGTATATTCACTGCAAACCCTCACGAGACTACAACTTCGTCCACTAGGGTAACCTAGGGGTTTAAAGGCTTGTTGTATCGCTAAATACAACCGATTCTGCGAAGTGAGTTAGGATTTTCTTTCTTTCTTTTCATTTTTCTTCCTTGCTAGAGGACTAGCAAAAGTTTAGGTGTGGGGTATTTGATAATCACATTTTAATGACATTTTAATAACCTCATTATCTATTTTATATCAATAAATATGTTACTAATAATATTTATCTTATTTTTGAGAATAATGGAGTATTAATGAATAAAAGCTCAAATGACTCAAATTCTCGAATTTCTACCAATTTTGAAGTCCAAATCGAAGACAAGCGAAGGCCCAAGATACCAAGGGGATCCAAGAAGAATTAGTGCAAAATATCAAGAAAAGACAAAATTAGTTGGGAACCAATCGGTTGACCAACCGGTTGGCTAACCGGTTGGCTAACCGGTTGGCTAACCGTCGATATGGAATGTCTTAGTGCCGATTCGAATTAAGGAAAGATTTCTCTTCCTTTTTGGCCAAGTTTGATCAATGGTTCACATCAACTCGTTGGGGTATAAATAGGGGTAGTATCGAGGGTTTAGAGGTGTGAAATATTTTGTAAAACTCCTTTTGGAGAAAGGGTTGCTCTTGTTTTAGAGTACCTTTCATTGTAATAATTTTTCCTCAATAAATAAATATTTTCTCCCCTTCAATCCCATCTTCTTCTTCTTGTTCAAGGACCAAAGGAGGATGAGTTGATGATGATGAGTTCAGGGTTTCTCTTTATTTCTCTTTATTATTTCTTTTTCTTTCTTGTTATTTATTTGCTTTGTAGTTTAGATTTAATAGCTTTTGTAGTTTAGATTTATTTGCTTTGTAGTTTAGATTTAATAGCTTTTGTAGTTTAGATTTAATTGCTTTGTAGTTAGATTAGTTTAGAATTTTTCTTTTCTTTTTATTTTCTTTTCTTTTTCTATTTATTTGAATTTCACAAGATGTTGAACTAAACTCTTGTGGGGATCTAGGTTGCATGAAACTAGTCTAATCTCTTTTGTGTTTATGAATCATCTCTCTTATGCTTAAAAGATCATGTTTAGATTAATCAACTAGAGAACTAATCGATAGAAGAAGAATTTGATAGTTTATGCTTTCCTTAAGTGGTTTGATAGGCTATGCTTATGAATTCTAGGATTATTATCTTGTTATTACTCTCTTCATGAGTTTGAATTTCAATTAGGTGATAATTTGATAAGTTATGCTTTCCTTAAGTGGTTTGATATCTTATGCTTAATAAATCTAATATGAGATGTGGTAAAAGAGAATTTTTCATAGATTATAATTTGAGTTAGCTAGTGGATTCAATTCTAGATTCCTTCATCTCTCTTATTGAATTCTCATCTTTTTAATTGTGATTCCTTTCACACACAATCCAAATCCACTCTCTCATCACTTCATCATATCTTCATATTATCTTGAATAAAACCCTAATTGTCACGCATAATTTGAGAACCGAATTTGAATCAAACACTTCCTATTTCTGGTTCCTCGTGGGATCGACAATCTTAAATGCTATAACTTGACAATGGTTGTGCACTTGCGACTATAAAAGGTAAACACTCGTTTTGCCCATCAAGCGATTCTCCGCGTTCGGGCATGCACGGACTCTGCGGGTGCACTCCGCGTGAAATCCTTCAAGTCTTCTCCTTGAGCGGTCCGATTCTGTCGCGATTGACATGGGTGTGGTACAAGTCTATCGGCTGCAAATTGTATTTGCCGTTCACATGAGTTCCGCGAAAATAACCTCTTGCTCGATATTCTCCTCTCGCGAGATCGCGTTCCGACCTTGATCAGAGCCTCGCAGATGAGTCGTATCACCTCATTGCATGATTCAAAAAGGCTAAACTCTCCCACCTGATGCATAGAGTTAGCCCGGCTAGTGAGCTTTGCTCTAGCGATTAACTAGGCTGAGGGCCACCAACACGTGAATTTCCTCCAAGCTACTCAATATGAATGGGCGAAGACCATAAAGGTCGTATCTAACCGATAATAGAGATGCTGTTTCAAACCATTCTCCAACGGTGAAGGAGACCCATCAGAGCTGGAATCGAGGAGCAGTTTTTGCGGGGCAATCTCGTGATAGGTTGAATCCGTGGAAGTGGTCAGTCAAGATTAACCGGGGCCTCCCACGGCCACTCGAAGGGTCGGAAATCACAGTTTAAATAAAGGAAAGCGTGGATCGGATGATGAAGCGATCCCTCAAACTTCGTCATCGAAATTATGATGGTAGGCTCGAGGCTTGGTTTCTTCTAGCGGGTGTTACATACTATTGCGGTTCGCTTCCTCGGTGGAAAGAGGTGTTCTCGGATGACCTTAAGAATCGAGACTTGACATTTGGAGTCTTGAAATAGGCGGATAATCATGAACATCGCCTACCACAAGAGAACAAAGGGTTAACAGATCATTTAGGAGGATATCTTGAAAAGGCGGCATAAAGTGAGAACTCTTCTCGAAACCCATGAGATTGAGTCCGCGACCTTATAGCGAATACGGCGATTTCATCCGTATCGAATACCGGGAGAGCGATAAATATAGTCAGCGTAAACAAAGCGGCAATATATTTCGTTCTCTGAGCAAAGATACGGTATGAAATCGCTCCGTTAAAGATATCGAGGCGGGTGATCTTTGAAGCCCCAATCCTCACGAAGGAAGATTTTGGCTCTTCAATCGCCTCACAAAGGAGGAATGGCGGTCGTAACAAGGATACACAATCTGCGGCGTCGATCCCCACAAAGGAGGGTTTCGGCTCTTCCCAATCGCCTCGAAGGAGAAACGGCGGGGATACAACGCATGTATATGCGAGAATATGATGGGCGGCGCCTGCAGAAAGAAGGAGGCGTGCATTCAGCGCCGTCGCGAGTTGATCGACTCCTTGAAGCGTGATCTTCCGACGACATCGGGCTGCAAAACACGACGAAAAGGTCAAATCGCAGCTGAAAATCGGCAAATATAGCATCAAAAAGTCCGTTTGGTGGGTCATGGTCTATCAATCATGGCTGGAGCATCAGCGGGCATGTCAGCACAAGAACAACGGACACTTACCGTCCGAGGTGCCCTAGGTGGCCAGAAACCCGGGCTCGATAGCAGTCGGTTCGCGATGCTGGCCAACGCCAGTGACCGAGCTTCGGTCGCTGACCGAATGAACCGAACTCGGTCAGCGATAAACTGGCGTAGCCGTATACCGCCGCTCGCCAGCCATGCCCTTAGTAGCCACCACCGCCGCCGCACATCGCCGCCCGCAGTGGCCGCCATATGCTATTCATGGCCGAGCGGGTTCTTCTCCTCCCATGCATGCATGCAACAAAAAAAGAAAAAGAAGAGGAGGAAATATAAAACCCTCATCATACCTCGTTGTTGAGAGAAGATGAGGCGACCACAGGCGGGAAGAAAGCGAAAGAAAAAGTGCATAGAAGGGGCGGCCTAGGTCAAGAGGAAGGAGGGTTTATGGGTATTTATAACAATCCCATATGGACCCAATTCTCTTTGAATAAGGAGTCCTATTTGTGATGGGTAGGAATTCTAATTGGAGCCCAATTGGATATCTAAAAGGAATCCAAAACAGCCAATAATTTATCCATCCTCTTTCCTAAATATTTGGAAAGATTTTGGAGATACTACCGCTCAATTCTCCAAATATCCTCCCATGTGGTCTAATCCTACTCCAACAAGGATTACAGTATAAACTGTTTCCCAATTTGTCGAGAAGTTCCTTAAGAATATTTTCACAAAAAATATTCTTAGGGATAACTTCGATCGTCTTGGATGCGTCGGCGCCGATCAGCAGCGTCGCTAATTCTACTCAACTAGGATTACAGTATAAAGCTGTTCCCCAATTTGTCGAGAAGTTCCGGAAGAATGTTTTCAAAAAAAATATTCTTAGGGATAACTTCGATCGTGCGGATTGCATCGGCCGATCAACCGTTGCCCAATCCTACTCGGCTAGGATTACGGTATAAAGCTGTTTCCAAATTGTCAGCGAGGAGTTCACGGAGAATAAACCCATATTCTTAAGGATAACTTCGATAACCCTTAATTTCCTCCCACCAAGAGAGGAATAATCGGCGGCGTGAAAGTCATGTTGACAGGACAAGCGTGTCTAGTCGGAGGAACTTCTCCCACTATGAATAATCATATCCCAACAAAGGCCAAGCGTCGCACGCGTGAAGGCGGCGATGGTTGAAAGCCAAATGGTCTCTTGTTTCGACAAGGAATCCTTGGAGGATATCTCCATGAAAAGATTAGTCCTCGGCGTGGTTAAACCAACAACACTGCGTGAAGATGGAAGAAATAGCCGGCGAGGGTTATGAAATTCCATGTATTGACACAACCAGCGTGTAAGCCAACAAGGAGTTCGCCGACATACGGATAAGTCCAAAAGTCGATGGTTAATCAAACAACAACCAGCCGACCACGAGTTACAAACAAAACTCACCCACCGGCTTCAAATCAAGATTTTAACAAGCGGTCGGACAATAAATGCGGCAAGTGATCTTATCGAAAATCCTACAAAGAAGCTGGATAATCTGAAAGAATCGAAGACTTGAAGCTAACTTTGGGACCCTCTGCGATCGAAGGCCGAGAACCATCATGTCCAAAGTATTCGGGCTCGCCTATAAAAGCAGGCTGAAACACTTTGGAGGGTATCTGTGGCGTTAAAAATACTTACAAGATCCCGAAGCCAACTTCGTGGCGAAGTCGGCGAATGACAACCATCGAATAATCTGGACGTCGAATCGTTAAAGCGTGAACCGGCGGCAAACCCACGGCGTCACAAGCGGTTTAAGCGGACTTGAGCAGACGATCGGATTCGGGACCGTTGAGCGGAGCGAACCAAGAGTTAGTCCGGAACCAAATCTGAGCGGAACCTAAGTGCGGAAGGCCAAAGTCGAATAAGCGGGGCCTAAGCGGGAAGACCGAAAACGGCGAAACAAGCCACTGGCCAGCAATACGGCGCACCTCGGCCAACTTGGCGGCGAACCTCGCCAGCGAGCGTCGCGCCGGCGGACCTCGCCATTTGGCGGCCTCGTGTTCACTTGAAGCCTCGGCTCATTGGCGAACCTCGGTTCCTTCGGCGAACCTGCGTCTTTTGGCGGACCTGCGCCATTTGGCGAACCTCGTGTTCACTTGAAGCCTCGGCTCCTTCGGCGAACCTCGCGGTTTGGCGAACCTCGCCTTCGGCGAACCTCGCCAGCGAGCGTCGCGCCGGCGGACCTCGCCATTTGGCGAGCCTCGTGTTCACTTGGCGAAGCCTCAGCTCATTTCGGCGAACCTCGGTTCCTTCTGGCGAACCTCGTCTTTTGGCGGACCTCGCCATTTGGCGAGCCTCGTGTTCACTTGGCGAAGCCTCAGCTCCTTTTGGCGAACCTCGCCTTCTGGCGAACCTCGCGGTTTGGCGAACCTCGCGGTTTGGCGAACCTCGCCTTCTGACGAACCTCGCCTTCTGGCGAACCTCGTGTTCACTTGGCGAAGCCCCAGTTCATTTTGGCGAACCTCGGTTCCTTGTGGCGAACCTCGCAGTACGGCGAACCTCGGTTCATTTTGGCGAACCTCGCCTTCTGACGAACCTCGTATTCGTTTGAACCTCGTGCCGAGGCACCTCGGCAAATTCGGCCGAGGCACCTCGGCAAATTCGGCCGAGGCACCTCGACTGGTTGGCAGAGGCACCTCGACTGACTTAGCGAGGCACCTCGGCAACCCGACTTGTATAAATGGGGAATGGTTAGGCTGGAAGAAATTTTGGATTTTTGGGGTCTTCTGATTACAAGGAAATGGGCTTTGGGAAAGCTTGACTTTGGCGGATCTGCTTGGACTTTGGGCGGATTTTTGCGGATTGAGCGGCGAGCACGAACCCGATCAACGTCGGATCTACAAAGGCATAGAATGGCGGATTGGGTCGAACTCTGAGATACCCTCTAGATTAAGCCGTCTTAATCTCGGGGATAGCGTGATTTCTCTAGTAGATCTCACCGCTCGTGATCCTCTCCTTCGTGAGTCTGCGATCCATGACGATCCTCTCCTTCGTGAGTGTGATCCCCTCGGTAACCGTTTCCTTCGTGAAGCGAGCCCCTTCGTCTGTAGTTCGAACCCGGGTTTCCACGGATCGAATTGCGGTGGTCCACGGACACAAAAGTCCCCGACGGGCAAAGAACCCATGGCGAGGATCTCCGATATAGCGAGATCCTCGTGTTTGTTCATCCAGGAAAAAGTTGTAATCTTTTTTTATTTTTATTGTAAGCCTTATAAAAAAGGCGATATTTTTCCTTTGAATTTGTTTCAGGCGATTGAAGTTTGTAACAGTTCAAATCAATGACAATCAAACCGACTTTCCCCGCGAACAGCAGCACCATGAAAATTTTAAAATTTGCAAACAAAACACTCTAAAAGTTTAGAAAATTATAAAATACACCCTTAAAAGTCAAACTATCACAGAAACACGCCCCGGAAACAATAAAATTTACAAACAATACAAAACCTATAAGTTACAACCGCATAGTGAAAATTTTGAAATTTACAGAAAATACCCTAAAGTTTTAAATTTACAAAATACACCCTCAAAAACATCAAATTTTACAAAAACACACCACATATATCAAAGCATACGAAAGTTTTGAAATTTTGAAATTCTGAGAAAATACCCTAAAGTTTTAAATTTGCAAGATACACCCTAAACAGGCAAATTTTATAGAAATACACGCCAGAAATATGAAAACTTACAACACTGAGAAAATAATATTTGTAGAAAGCACCCTAGAACTTTTTAAATTTATAAAAAATACCCTCAAAATTTAAATTTTACAAAAAACATCCACGAAAATATCTAGACTTCTAAACAGTAACAAAACCTATGAATGATTAATAGGACCATAAAAAATTTGACCATGGACTCTATGTTAAGTACATGAAAATTATAAAATAATTAAATGGGTCACTTGGGTTGGTGGGTAACCCGTTTAATAAATGGGTTGACCCGATTATTTGATGGGTTGGGTGGGATCAATATTATGCAGGTCGGGTCAAAATTTATATGGGTCGGGTCAGGTCGGGTCGATCCGTTTGCCACCCCTAGTTAGGTGTTTAGTTAGGAGCAAGACCAGAAAAGAATCTAAACGACTATTGAAGCAGTCATGTTTATATTTTATTGAAGTAGGGGAATTTGAATGCAAATGTGAATATTCCATTAACGATGAGATTACAACCTCTAATGAGTTATCTGATCAGTGATAATCATATAGCTTTTGTTTAAAGTAGATCCATAGTAAGCAATGTGTTTCCAGCACATGAATTGGTCAAGCGCAATGGGAGGGAGGAGGAAGGGGGTATTCCTTAGCGGAATTATTATGGTGGATGTTAAAAAAAATTTATAATCCAAGGTTGAATACGCCATAAAAGAAGTTCAAAGAAAAGAATACAATTAACAATTATGTTCAATATAAAAATAATCTTACAACACATTCAATTAACAAACAATTCTTCAAAAGATCTAAACAAAACTTGATGAAGAACGAAGATGCAGATAAACACCAAGGGCACTTCTTCTTACTGTGAGCTGATCAGAATTGTGCAAGCGAGTGAGCATTTGACGAGACTCCGGGGGATCAAAAAGCTCTCCTTGATCACCAAACTCAAGCCTTAGATCTCCCCCTCCCTCCCTCCCTCCCTCTCTCGCTCCCTTTCTTCTCTTTTTAGGCCAGGAAAACAATACACAAAACTTAGGCGAGCATGGGGAGTTTGATGTGCAATGAACATTTGAGATTAAAACCTAAATTTTTGAATCAATTGACATGAAAATCGATAGTGACTCGCGACAATCGATGGTGTCGAGTGACCATCGATAGTCAAGTGACCCCATCAATGATCTGGACGTCTATGGACATTTTCGCCATTGATGATCTACATGCACTATCGAAGATCTCTTGGTCACCAATCACCATCGATGGTTGATGTGCACCATCAATGGTGTTGTTGATGTATATAATCACAGTCACTAACCTCGGGTGAGTTTAGCTTTTAAGAGAGCGGAGTCCGCCTTCTCTCCTAATGCGGTGGCTACTCGGTCGAGTTGCCTACAACAAAGGGGACACATGGAAGAGGCGGAGTTGGGATCTCCGTTGATTCCTCCGACGGTCAAGTCGGTAATGGGAGAAAAATTCAATGGAGCGAGAATTCACTTTCGAGAAAAATCACTTACTTGGTTCATTTGTTCACGTTGCTACTTATAACTAGGGTTGTGGGGTATTTTCGTCTTTCCATCGGTTAAGGAACCACCGATGAGTCACCTCTCTTCCACGTGTGAGCGGTGATTGGTGAGCATTTTCTTTATGCTGCTATGGTGGTGGCCTTTACAGTGTCAAATGCGGGTAATTTGAGGGTTTGTGTGGTCTATTCGCCATTAATGGGATGGGATTGGCCGGGCTGTAGGCGCATGGATCCGAGGTGCCTTAAATCTGAGTGAGAGCGAGGGAGTTAAGAGTACGGTGTATTTATCACGATGTTGATGGGCTCGAGTACTATATAACCGTCGTCCGGCGGAGGAACCACGTAGGATGAGAGAGGGAGGCTGAGGCGGGTGGCCGACCGCCTGACCTCTCGAGGCGTCCGCAGGGTATCGGTGAAAGGAATGACAAGTGCCGCCTTCGGCGTCGTCGGAGGATGGGTGGGCGAGAAGGGGCCTAGAACTTCGCATTGTGGGGAGGCGGCAAGGCGGTTGGAAGGGGTTATAATGGGTGGCGGGTTGAAAGGGCGACTAGCCTTCGTGTCGTCCGAAGCGGACTAGCGGTTGGAAGGTGATAGCTGGTCGTCCATGTCGTCCGGTGGACGGCGGCGTGGAATAGCTCAGAGGCGATCAATTGGTGGGCGGACATTTATTCTGCTTCGGCGTCGTCCGGAGAGTTGTTGATGGGCGACACCTGCCTTCGGCGTCGGCTATGGCGATAGTCGTTTAATGGACCGTGGCGGAGTCCGGTAAGTGCAGGCCGCCCTGTGGGTCGGGTGTGAAGGTTCGTGTCTGTTCTCGTTGACAAGCAAGCGTTTATCCATGTCAGCACTTGGTTTTTCTCCTTAATCACCGATTAGTGGTTATGACCATAACAGGTGTGAACCTTGAAATTAGCTTTTGAGCTGATTTTCGCTTCGCTTCGCCTCATTCTTATTCCATATCTATATATACTTGTAGTAGATCATCTCAAACATAGATTAGACTCAAATGAATTTTTGTTATTACTCAAACAAAAGATACTGTCCTTACAAGTCCTAAGAATCTCTCCCTTTTGATAATAACAATTTTAAAATTTGAAGTGTTATGATAAATGCATGTTTGAGATTTATAAACAGCAAATAAGCACGCATAGACTTTCATGAAATAGGATATGATTTGCAATACTTCCCTATATTCATGCATACATAAAAGTGTGATGAAAGGACAAATAGTGTGAGGCTCCCTATAAGATTGAGTTTTTAATAAAAAAATATTTGAGAAACCAAGAAACCCATGCATGTAAGAGGATACCACTCAAATTTCACTTGATTTTCTCCCTTTTGTTTTAGCAAAAGTGAAAAACACACCAATGGAAATACATGATAAAGATAAAAATTAGATAAGCGCTATCGAGAAGTGTCTGAGAGATATACACACCGTTCACACAGAAAATTTGTATAGAAAATAGCAAAAAGACCAAAAGTCAACCATAAAACTCATGAACACAAGAAAGACACTGCTATATGCACACACAAAAGGATGAAAAATCATTGTAAGTCGTGAAACAAAGAGTGAAGTACTTATACTAGATCATAAGATATATTTAGTTATAAAAATATGATAAATGAGTTGTTATAAAGACTTGAGCTAACTCAACATTTAAAACTAAAATCAAAATATCGCTCTATCACCTTAGTCATATAGGACTTACAAGAAAGAACGATATTATTTAATGGGTGATCCACACCATCTATGAAAATATTTTATATTCAGTTCATGATCGTTACCCATTGAGAAAGCGAATAAATAATAATCCACGAGTGTGGGTCATTGATTGTCTTTTAACAAATACACTCAATTTTAGTGGTAAGGTGTGGATCTTGGTCATCTTTCAATAAATACACTCTTATTGTTTGCTCAGATTTTGACACAAATGCACTTTATTACATGAAAAGCAAGTTTGTGTAATAGTCAAGTCAAAGAAGAAAAACACATTTTATACACTAAAATATCTATGAATTGAATATAAAGCGTAGCTCAACCATTCCACGATAGTATACAAGATAAATATGAAGTAAAAGTATGCAAATAACATGTGCAATGCCTTGTAAAATAAAGTGTCATGCAGTCTATATTTGATCATTATGTATAAAAATACATATATAGATTAAAACCAAATGTGAACTGTGTGTGTCATATATATATATATATATATATATATATATATATATATATATATATATATATATATATATATATATATATATATATATATATGAGATTAATGGTATCCTTGTCATATGAGGTTCCCTCATATCACTGAGGTGGCACAATCTCCACCAAGCTAATAAAGTAGGAGAGAATGTCTCTTATTTTATTAAAAGTACTTAATTGGTTGTGTCCTGCATGCCTATGAAAAATCCTCATATGACAAGGACAATCTCTCTCTCTCTCTCTCTCTCTCTCTCTCTCTCTCTCTATATATATATATATATATATATATATATATATATATATATATATATATATATATATATATATATATATATATATATATATATATATATATATATATATATATATATATATATATATATATACACACACACACACACACACACACCAATGAACAATATCATCTGAAATTATCTTGCAAAAGCAGATACATAGGCATGTTGAAATTTTTATTTTTATTTTTAATATTTTTAAGAAAGCAAAAACTAGAAAGAAAAGAATAGAAAAAATAAAGTAGAAAATAAAAAAACAAAAAGAAAATTAACAAAATCAAACAAGATATGTATAAAAAAAAAATAAAGAGATGGAGCAAGCTAGATATCAAGAGATGGAATGTCCAAGTCTCATCTTAGTCTAGTGAAACTGTCTTCAGGCAAAGGCTTAGTAAGAATATTTGCAAGCTATTAATCAATGGGGACAAAATCAATTTGTATATTCTCCTTAGCAATGTGGTCCCTTACAAAGTGATGACTAACATTAATGTGTTTTGTCCGTGAATGGCATGCTGGGTTGCGACTCAACTCAATAGTACTCTTATTGTCACACCTAAGATGAACTTTCTTAAAGGTAATGTCAAAGTCCTATAGAGTCAAAGACATCGAAAGAGCTTGTGCACAATAACTATCTAGTGCAATGTATTCGACCTCAGTATTTGACAGGAAACACGATTCTGTTTCCTACTTGACCAAGACACAGTAAAATATCCTAGAAGGTTGTTCACTAGAGCTTTTTTTATCTATGTAACTCCTAGCATAATCACTATCTGAATATCCAATTAGATCAAAAGAATTGTACATTGAAAATCATAAACTAATTTTTTGCATTCTAATAAGATATCCGAAAATTTATTTTATAGCTTCAAATGTGATTTCTTAGGATTGGAATGGAATCTCGCACATAAATTTGCAAAAAACATGACATCAGAACGAGAAGCAGCAAGATGCAAGAGACTACTGATCATACCTCTATATCTCTTATCATTGACTCATCGGCGTTGAAGCTGCTTTAAGATTGTTCATTTTGAAGTGTTTTAGAAATTTTCCTATGTATTTTTCCTTCAAGATAAATACATCATCTTTTGTTTGCTTTGCCTGGAATCCTAGAAAAAAATTCAGGTCTCCCATCATGCTCCTTACAAATTCATTCTGCATCAATTTTTTATACTTATAGTAAAGATCCTTATTATTAGCTCCGAAAATAATATCATCAACATACACATCAACAATAAGAATATATTTACCAACAAATTGGACAAATAAGGTATTGTCAGCAAATCTCTTATTAAAAGTGTGTTTTAGTAAATAAGTACTTAGATGATCATACCAAGCTTGATGTGCTTGTTTACAACCATGTACGGTTTTACCTAACTTATACACATAATCATGAAAAACATGATCAACAAAACTTGGGGGTTTTCTTTGTAGATTTCTTCCTTCAAGTACCCATTTAGAAAGACACTTTTCACATTCATTTTATCAAAATCAATCTGTTTTATCAAAATCAATCCTTTCTATTTGGTTGTCACATTTAGCAATAATCTAGCTTTATTTCTCACGACATTATCTTTTTATCTAATTTATTTTTAAAGGCCTATTTAGTTCCTCCTATAGCGGTGATCATTAGGTTTTGATCTGATTTCTAAACAACATTTTTTATGAATTGATTAAGTTCTTGATGTGTTCTAATTGTAAACATTAAAATGCACAACTTATGTGTGTATAGCATGCAAGTATTGATCCCATGAGGAATGTGTGATTTAAAAGGATCTTAGAGTAGTTTTTGAATTATGGTAGAAAAGAGAATAAATTTTGGTTTGGGTATTGATATGATGCAAATAAAAGGGCTAAAACAAGAAGGAGAGCAAAATCAAGAGAAGAAAGCAAATAAAATAGTTAAAGAAAATCTAGTTATAAAACTAGGAATGTAGGATTGAACTCACCACTAATTCTTATTTAGATTTTAGAACTACTCTCTTTTAATTTAAAACAAGCATAACCTATCAAATTATTTAAAACATAGATTTATTAAGCATATATTATCAAGTTATTTAAAACAAGTATAAGCTATTAAATTAATATCCAAGCAATATCATCATTAATGAAAAGAAAGAAACAACTAGATAATAATTTTAAGATTAAAAGAATAAACTATTAAACTATTTAAGATAAGTATAGCCTATCAAATTCTTTTTAGACCAACTATTATTCTAGTTGATTATCCAAAGCGTGATCGACTAAGTATTAAAAGAGAGCAATTCAAAAATTATATAGCAAGCAAATTGACATCATCTATTCCTAAATATCCTAAGAAAATTAGCTACTTGTATTAGTCCTAGAAAGAAAGAATAAAAGGTAAGAATATCCTAAATTATAAAGTATAAAATCTTTACATGAATTCTAAGCAAGAAATTAAATTCTAAACAAGTGTTTCTAAATAAGAAATAATTAAAAAATTAAATATACACATTGCAGGGGTTAGCCCTCTTGAAGCAAATCTTCATCAACATAGTAATCATCAACCACCACCAAGCAGTAACTATTACCTCCTACTTTGTGTGGACACATGACAAAATAAATTTGAATGAAGCAATTGCAGAGGTTTAGAAGTGCTTATCTGGTTCTTCAAATTATGAGAAGATCTAATAAATTTACCTTTCATGCAAGCCTCACATAAAATCTCATCGTTGAAGGTAGAGATATGCAAACCTCTTACTAGCTTTTTCTTTGAGAGTTTCTGCAATAATCCCGTACTTGCATGTCCAAGCCTCCTACGCCAAAGCTTGCCATCCTCTACTCCTACAACTAGACATTTTACAATGTCAAATTTGATATCATTAAAGTTTAGTGTGTAAATATTAGCATGTCTATTCTAATAAAAATAACCAAACTTGTTTTTCAGTTAATAATTTTCACGTAAAGATTAAAAAAGAATAGACATACCCTTATAATTACATAGCTGACTAATGGAAAATGAGATTATGCTTCAAGCCATTAATGAGTGATACTTTTAGGAGTTTAAAAGATTTATTACCTATATCGTCAACTCCTATAATTTTACCTTTGCCATTGTTTCCAAAAGTCACATTTCTACCGTTCTTTTTATCGAGGCTAAGGAACAGTTCTTTCTTTCCTGTCATATATCTCAAGCAGCCTAAATCCAAATACTGTGTATTACCTTGCTCCGTAGCTCTCCATTGTACCGACATGAAGGAAACTACGTGTGACCTGGGTATCCAAAAAGGTCAACTCTGGTTAGAAATAGTTCCTGTTGGCACCCAAATCTATTTTATAATTTTTTCCTGTGGTGGGTTATGAATGACAATAAAAGGTCTTTCATTCTTCCATATGAGTAACAGGTTTGTAGATGAGGCATTTTGAATGGGTTGAAAAAACATAAGAGATTGTTTCCCTTAATAAAAGAAGACTTGAAATTTTTGTGTTTGTTTGAGTATTAATAACAAAGCCTACTTTTTTGCTTTTGCGAACCTTTGGTTGGAAAGAACCATATTCAGACGTTTCGAACCAAATAAAAAAAATTTAAAGGCTTTCTTCAAGTCAAGATTTTTGAACTTTAACATTTCATTCTCAGACACAATGGTAGTACAATGAGTTTCAAATTTCTTTTTATTCAAGAGAGAGTTCTTGTGATAGTGTAGTTACCTCATCATTAGTTTTATCATTTTGTTTTTTAAGTTATTCAACTCATGAGTTAACACACTAGTTTCTCAGATAAGGCAAGAACATTCGCTTCAATCATGAGATGAACGATTCAAGTTTGGTGTATTAGATACACTTGATTCTAAGGTAGAAGTTTCTAAATTCTTTCGCAAGTGGTCATATTCTTTCTTTAGATTTGAATATATTCTTTTCAAGTTGTTATATTTATCAGCAAATTTTTCAAATTGACCCCAACATTTTATTATATTTTTTGAATAGCTTAGCGTAAGAAGGATATACCTCATCATCAGAATTTTCCTCTTCTTAGTCATCTGAAGTATCATCCTTGGCCATGTGATAATGATTTTGGCCATGTGATAATGACTTCTCTCATTCTCATTTGAGCTTGATTCTGACTTATCATCATCACTTGAGAAATTCCACGATATTGCTTTAAAGTTCTTGTTATTTCTTTTATGATCCTTCTTGGTAAGGAGACATTCTTTTCTGAAGTGATTGGATTTCCTGCAACAATGACAATCGGCTCATTATCTAAATTTGCATATTTATTCTTTCTTACCTTTGAGAAGCTTTGATTTTTTTTTTGTTGTGCATAAATTTTTGTCCTTCCTTTAATCTCATGAACGATTTGAAACCTTTGACCACTAGCCCCATTTCACTTCTATAATCATCTTCTGAGTTCGAGTTTTCCTCCTTTTTTGACTTATCCTTTTTAGCCTAAAGAACCATTGATTTCTTCGTTGAGCTGCTTTTAGAATTCTCCTCTCTCTTCTTCGGTCTTACTTCATAGGTGAGAAGATTTCCTACAAGATTCTCAAGAGTTAATTCAGAAAAAAATTTATATTTTCTCAATGGCCGTTACCGTTCCCAATTTCTAGAAAGGGAGCTATGAACTTTTCACGCAAGCGCTTTATTATCATAGACCTTCCCCAAAGCTTTTGATTTATTCACAATGTCTGTGAATTGAGTGAGCATGTCTGTGAATTGAGTGAACATATACTAAATGTACTCTAAGACCTTCATCTTGAAGGTTTCATACTTGCTCATGAGCATTATAAATTTGCCTCCTTTACCTATGATGTTCCTTCGTGTGTGACTTCCAATGTGTTCCATATTTCTTGTGTAATTAAACAGCTTGACACACAATTAAGTTTCTTGGGCGGGGTAGTCAAATAGAACTCAAAACTAGAACTAGGATAATTTGTGGGATAAAAGTTTATAATATTAGTCAACTAGAATTAAAACTAGAATAAAATTTTATAGTGTTAGTCAACTAAAACTCTAACAGAACTAAAACTAGGAT
Source organism: Asparagus setaceus (assembly GCA_012295165.1). Taxonomy (NCBI): domain Eukaryota; kingdom Viridiplantae; phylum Streptophyta; class Magnoliopsida; order Asparagales; family Asparagaceae; genus Asparagus; species Asparagus setaceus. The sequence goes on along the minus strand of CM022709.1, from coordinate 15,606,986 downwards.
AATTGTACAAAATTATCCCTTTTATTATTTTTCTATACAAAATGAGAGTTCGGTCTCTCAAATTATCCCAAGTTTTAGCTTGGAACTAGGTGGTAAAAACTAGAACTCATATTAATTTTATTATTGTTTATTTTTATATTTCTTTTTTACTTCTTTCCTTCTATGGTGGTCACCATCATTAGACAATGCCATAAGATCGATCTCGTCTCCTCTTAGTCATCTCGATATTTTCTTTTTATCAAATTTTATAATTATATAATTAATTTAAAAGTAAAGATTATATCAATGCATAATTTATTAAATAATAAAATTGAGAGATGAGGGAAAGAAATCTCAAAGAGCAAAAAGGAAGGAAAATATTAAGAACTTTTTAGACTTGTACTATAATAATAATTAAAAATAAAAAGCTACAACATATATTATAATAATAATAATCAATATCTTATAGTCTAACGAAAAGTTATTTAACAAGAAATAACATTCTCATAAATAATTATCAATCAATAATAGTAAGTTTAAAATACATAAATAGTATTTATATCCTCAAAATGTATAAATATATACTTCATGATTATAAAAATTTATCCCACATTATTTTATCAAAATATCCCGCTTCACAAAAGTGTTCCTATTTATCCCACTAAAATATCCCACTAGCAACAAATTATTCCATTTTAACAATTATCCCACTTCATATGAAAATGTCCCAATTGACTAACACCCCCTTAGCAGTTAAAGAGTGATAAAGAGCATTTATAGCTTTTGCATTTAAGGAGTAAAACTTTTTGTCAGCGGTCCATTTATCTCTAAGTGTGACTATGCTGATCTACCTAACAGTGATAGTGGGTTCACTATAGCCGGTCTCAATAATGTTTTAGACCTAACAATTCGACGGACAATAAAAAGACTTTCATGCATGCTTTCCAATAGGTATAGTTTGACCCATTGAAAAGCAGGGTCCGTTAATTATGTGCCCTCAGGAAAATTCGTTACAATGGTTAGACTCGACATCTCTACTCTAGGTTGTTAAGCCTAAAAATGAGTAACTACACTCTATTACCACTTGTTGGTTTTGAGATGCAAGCCTAGAGGGGGTGAACAATATTGCCTACTGTTTTTCACATAAACATAAGATATGTAACAGAATAAAAATAAATTATAGCAATAAACGATAATTAGCAGTAATATCAAACACAAAACCAACTAAGAGACACATGAGATTTTTATAGTGGTCTAGATAATCAATCGTACATCCACTTTCCTTCTAGCGAAGAGGTTTTCTCACTATGACAGAGTTCTCCTGAATCACAAACCCGTTCAGTAGGCTAACAAAACTGTATCCTAGTTTTAAAAAACTAGTCGTCTAACCTAACTCTCACAATAAGTAACACCTAGTCTTAGCTAGTCCCAATCCCCAATTCAACCTGCTTGAGTGCGCCGTAAAAGAAATTCAATGAAAAGAAAACAATTTACATTTAAGCTCAATACAAAAATAATCTTACAACCCTTTCGATTAGCAAACCTTTCTTTAAAAGATCCAACCGAAACTTGATGAAGAATTGGGATAAAGATGAACTCCAAGTGTAGCTCCACTTGCTGCTAGCTGATCAAGCTGTTGTGCATAGCGAATGAGCATTTGACGAGACTCCAGAGGATTGAAAAGCTATCCTTGATCACCAAACTCAAGATCTCCTCTCTCTCTCTCCCCTCCCCTCTTTTTAGGTCGGAAATCAATACACAAAATTAGGAGAGGATGTGGATTTGATGTGCAGTGAATCGCTAAGATTAAAACATGAATTATCAAATCAGCTGACTTGACCATCACTAGTGACTCTTGGCCATTGATGGTGTCGAGCGACCATCGATGGTCAAGTAACCCCATCGAGAATATGGACATCTCTGGACATTTGCACCATCAATGATCTACGTGAACCATCAAGGGTCTCTTGGTCATCATCGATGGTTGATGTGCACCATCGATGGTGTGAACCATGAAATCGGCTTTTGAGTTGATTCTCACTTCGTATCGCCTCGTTCTTATTCCATACCTGTATATATCTGTACTATAACATCTCAATCATAGATTAGAGTCAAATGAATGCTTGTTGTCCCTAAAGATACCTTTGTGCTATGGCTTGCAATGCGGGGGAGAGTGCTCACTCAGAGCCAACTTGTTCACTTGCATATCCTTCATGACAGTGAGTGTATCTTATATAATCATGGCTAGCGCAGATCTATGTTATAAGTTAGGGGTGCAATTGCACCCTAACAATTTAGAAATTGCATATTGTCTTTTTCTTAACTTGCAATCCGCTCCTCCTATTTTAAAACATTTGCACCCCAACTCTCATTTATAGATCACCAAACAATTAGCAATCCACCTGAGTTTAGCATATTTAAGTAAATTACTACTAAAAGTTATCTATTTTGTTTAATTATAGTCAAAATATGATGCATCAAGCTAATAAAGTGTACCAAATTACATTTCTCATTAGAAGTTATAGTTTATATTTTTATATTTTTAATTTTAGATAAATAGATATTTATCGTCCGTCCCTCCAAGATTCTAGATCAGCCACTAATCTGACATTGAAGACTTGAATCATCTTTTCTTCCACTACCCCTTCTCAACTCTTGTGTGGAATAAAATTTTATGCTCGTTGAAGATTGATAGAAACCCAATGTGATAGCAATATGAAGTTGAGTGGTTTCTTACACATATGCGAGGCAAATCCCTTAAGAAGAAAATTGCATGTGCTGTTATGGCATGAGAGCAAGGACGAGTCCCGGATTGTTCAACTGGGGGCTCACTTTCACTAATGAGCAACTAAAGTCAAGATTATGATCAATTAATTAGTTTTGTCGATTTTAAAAAGATCGTCCTTTGCAATTTTGGCGATACATAAGAGTTAATATACTCAATATACCTCTGCTAATTAAGAGCACTCAATTCACATATCTCACTTACTTTCATGCTTTATTATTTCTGAGCATGTGGTCAAACTTGACCTGCTAACTTGATTCTTAAAATGCTCGAATTAGTCATTGCATTATTATTATTATTTTACTCAAGAATTATATATGACTTATGCATTGACTCAAAAATACTCAATATTAGTTAAGCGTTGATTCAATTGCTCAAAAATTATAGAATTATGTCTATATTTTGTTCAATCTCAATCAAAATTACATTCAAACTAGAAATCTAGTACCTTATAAACAAAACCTAAATACTCAATTACTAAATTTTGAGAAGAAAGATTCCCAAGATATCATGTGTCATAAAGAAATGGCTAATTATGAGAAACATTAACTAAATACTCAATTAAAGTAGCATTATAGAAGTGATGCCGAATAATCCAAAAATTAAAAAGAATTGAGAAACAAACCCTAATTAACTCGTGGGTCTTGATGGTAGATTTTTGACGAGGTCGAAGGCGGAAAAACTTATTGGCTAGAGGAGATTCTCTAGCGATCCGGAGGAGTTTTGGATTTTGGCTACTTGGCAATTGGAAAAAAAAAATAGACTGAATTTTTTGAGGCGAAACAAAGCGGAGATTGTCCACGGGCCAAAATTAAACCAGTAATTGGACTTGGGGCTTATATTTTAGTTGGGCCCAAAAATTTAGCAAGCAATTGTGCTTGGGAATTATGTTTTAATTAGGCTTGGAAGTTACGTTTTAACTGGGATTGGGGTTACAGCTTTTAATTGAGCTTATGGGGGTATTTTTTGGTAGCATCTAAGATATATCCTATTAAGTATTTAGGTTTTTTTAATAAGTTATTTGACTTCTAGTTTGAATGTAATTTTGATTGAGATTGAACAAAATAGAGACATAATTCTATAAGTTTTTGAGTAATTGAATCAACGCTTAGCTAATGTTGAGTATTTTTTAGTCAATGCATAAGTCATATATAATTTTTCAGTGAAAAACATAATAAGGATTAGTCTTATAGTAAATGCAATGACTAATTTGAGCATTTTCAGAATCAAGTTAGTAGGTCAAGTTTGATACATGCTCAAAAATAATAAGGCATGAAAGTAAGTGACATATATGAGTTGAGTGTTCTTAATCAGCATAGATATATTGAGTATATTAGCGCTTATGTATCGCCAAAATTGCGAAGGACGATCTTTTTAAAATCAACAAAACTAATTAATTGATCATAATCTTAACTTCTTTAGTTGCTCATTAGTGAAAGTGACCCCAAGTTGAACAATCCTGAACTCGTATGTAACAGTGTACAAAAAGTTATTTATGTAATAAAAAAAAGGTATGTCTTCTGATTGCATGCATTTTCTATATCTCTTTAAATTATTGATTTAGTGCTCATTATTCTGAACCATGTAATATATTTGCACAATTGAAAATGAAATTGCATAACACTCTATTGCTTTACGGATGAATAGCACTTAAATACCTCATAGTTTCACTTACTTGGCACTTATGCACCCTCACTTGTTTTTCCCAACATTTATGTACACTAAGTAGTTTAAAATTGGCAACTTGGTACCCTTGGTCATGCAAACGTGAAAATTAGCATGTGAACGTCAATAGGAACATTGAATTTTCACGTTTGCAAGATAGTGGGTACCATCTTGCCAATTTAACCAGTTTAGGGTATATAAATGCTACAAAAAAACAAGTGAAGGTATATCAGTGCCAAGTGAGTGAAACTATGAGGTATTTAAGTGCTATTTAGCCTCAATTTACAGATAGTTTTTCTTTTACTCTGCTTCCAGTAAGGCACTACAGAAGTTCCATGTTTGGATCTCGGATCATGATAAAGCTTAAAATAATTTTGAATATACTAGTATTTATGTTTGGATATACTGGTGAAAATGTTCAGACTCCTGCAATCGAAATATGGAGTTGGATAAAGATTGTTTTTCTGGCCTCAGATAGTTATCTAAGTATAGGAGATGATAAAAATTGAATTCTTTGTCACATGACTTCACATAATAGCACACCTCCTGAACATTTAGATGTCTTCAATTGGAAATTATTTCTCTGGTCATTAGGAACAAGAAAAGGTAGAAACTAAAAGGTAATCATCAATGAAAGGGCATAATCAGCTTTAGCTATTGGTGCTTATTAGAAACATGGTTGTTCTCTGAAAATCTTGCATATGAATAAGCACAGGATAACCACTGAGTGTAAAATGAGCTGGAAGATATTGTGCTAGTTGCTGGAAAAAGTTATATATATATATATATATATATATATATATATATATATATATATATATATATATATATATATATATATATATATATATATATATATATATATATATATATATATATATATATATATATATATAGATGACATGAGAACAAAAGGGTATATAAAATGGGCACAAATGTTATTGGGACAATGAAACAGCTCTAATGGAAGCTCGTTTTGTGCAGCTTCTGTTTCATAAAATTCTGCCCTGTTCTCGACTGATTCATTAAAGCATGTTCCAGGTATGACCAGATAGTGAGAAAACTGCACTAGCACAGAAGGCATATATGCTATATAACAAGTATTCAGCCATACCATAATCAGATATAGATTATACTATATAAAACTGTTTTCATCAGAATATGCACAGCCTAAGCGGAAAACCATAACATTATTTTTCAATTGGTGTCTGCTGACCCCCAGCAGCGTGACACCTGTAGTTACAAACATAAGCAGATACAAGTACATAAACAGCTACTCTCATGATCAACTATATGAAATTATGTGCACTCAGATCTCTGAACTCCAATGAGAAAGTGAGCCTAGTAGTATGGTGGGGTGACACCTGTAGTTACAAACATAAGCAGATCTGATGCGTTATCAGCTACTCTCATGATCAACTATATGAAATTACGTGCACTCAGCTCTCTGAACTCCCATAAGAAAGTGAGCCTAGTAGTATGGTGCCCACCGGTATTCCCAATCTTGAATCATTGATGCCCACAGACCATGCGTCTTATTTCCCGTGAAAAAAGACTGAACAATTATGTCAATTAGTTCCACCACCATGCGAGCTGCCGTGGTTGCTTCTCTGTACCCCCCAGCAATGGTGATCATCTTCATGCTGCTTGGCTCCCTGCTGATGTCGAGACTTACATGAGCAACTTCGCATATGAGTTTTGAATGAGACCCTCTTTTGCCGATGATGTGAGGAACAAGGTCTTGCATGACATTGATGTGAATTGTGGTCATCGGGTTGATGCTTGGACAATACACTGCATCCATATAGATAATACCAGGTCCTCTAACAGCTTGTCTTATGTGTGTTGGCACTTGAGCTTCGGGTATTGCAGCAGGCTGCACTTCAAACGCAGCAGGCTCGACATATGTTTCCAAATCTGCAGGTAGTGCAGCAACTATTCTTTTATATTCCTCATCAGGGTCGATCAGATTCTTTGTTCCGCTTCCACCTCCAATCTCATAGTGTTTGTTACCACCGTCATGGTCAGCAAACTGCTGCTTTTCAGGACCAATGTCTTTACTCTTTCCTTGGTTTTCCATTTCAACTCTGTAGAGGAAAGGCCCAAAGATAAACTTGAGTATTATATGGCACTGAGATGCCAAATTAGGCTAAAATCTGGCAAAAAGTCAATCAATATCTATCAATGTTCACATAAATATAGTACCGATATATTAAACTGGCAATCTATTATGAGTAAAACCCAGACAACCCCATTCAAATTCCAATAGAAACACAAGCCTAACTAACAGAATTCAAGATGTCAGATTTTAAGTTAAGCAAAGTGATGCTAACATCAACTACCAACATGAGCGAATTCAGAAAGCAGATAAGAACCGAAGCAAGTATTATCGATGATATTTTCTAATAAAGCACGGTGGCACAAGAAGCGAAGAACAGACAAATTCAGGTACCGGGATCCAAAGTATACTATATATTATAGACGGCAATAGAACAGATATCCAAACAAAACTGGCATTACTAATTCCAAAATAAAGTTTCTATTACCTGCAGCAATACAATCTTTCCTGGCAACTGATTTATGCTACTGCTCGACTTGTTGTCAAACTTCTAATTGCAAAAGAACACAATAAGAAGGATAAATAAAACTCATCAGACCCACATTTCTGTCATAAAAAGGACAGAACCGAAACTCATTGGACCAACATATAACAGACACCATATACTAACCCAACCAAAATGACGAAAGGAACCCGGCACATACACGACATCAACAGTTCAAAATACTATCCATCAGCTAGACGAATAACTCTTTCCAAACAAGGAGCTAACCATCCACTTTAAATTCACAAGCAAGAACCAGAAAGGACGTTTAGGAAATCCTTCTTTCCCCATTTGTGTAAGAAATGATATTTAAACAAAACAAAAAATTAGAGCATTTCAGTAATCACAATTCTCAAAGGCAAAATGACAAATGCAACATAAATCTAGGACATGCAGATGATGATTCACACAAACTATTATAAATTAAGGAAAGAATAAAGATAAATTCATATCATCACCACCACCACTACCACCGTCAACAATATCACGAATCTACGTTCATCAAATATTCCTAATGGAGCATTATCCCAAATGACAAGTTCATAATAAAAAGAATGAAAAAATGACAGAATTAAGGGTTGAAATACAAGAATTTACACAACTAACTACAATACCCAACCTATAGCAGTTTAGAGAAAACCCAATAAAAACACCAAAGTTTGGCGCTCAATTTCTCAAAAGAGAGAGAACCCACTACAAAGCTTGATGCTTTGGGAGGTGGGTCAACTTCAGATTTGTATTCTGAGAATTATAAATGGAAAATTCATATGAAACACTGAAACCCATGATACAAGAGAAAATATGCTTTAGAAAAACAGAGCCTTTTACCTGAGGATGGAGAGCTTTGAAGAATCCAAGGCCAATTGATGAAATGGCCAACGGCCCACTAAAGCTTTCAAGCAATCTCGAGATGGGTATGGCTTAGAATTAGAAACTTATGAAGAAAAATGGCAGGTTTAAGGAGCAAGAAGACCACGTTAGGGCAGTGATATCGCTTTCAAATCTTGCGAAGACACGCTCATTGGCCACAACTAGCTGGTCGCTTTCAGTGTCTATTAGGAGGAGTAGTAAGGAGGGGGCAACTTGTGTGAAATCAAACCAGTTTAGTAGATACCATGTCTGGTTACACGGTGCGATTGGGATTCATCATGCATACAAATTGTAGTCCTGGTTCAAAGAATCTCATTTACTTATAGTTATCATTACAATTGTTTATTGTTTAGCTGCACTTACGAATATAATTTTTTTAACCAATTTTATGTTTTACAATTATAATGTCAAGTACTAAAATGCCAATTCTTTTAGCAAATTTTAACTATGCCATTCTTTCAACAAAAACAAGAGCAACCAAAAAAAAAAAAAATTTCCATGACGTATAGTATCTTTTTTCGTGCAATGAGAAAAATACTTTTCTTTAGTGGGTGGGAGGCATTTGTTAGTTTAATTGAGTTTTTTTTTTTCCAAAAGGATATTTAAATCATTTCACATTTTGAAGTAACGATGTCGGGAAGTTTGCTGAGAATAATGTGAAGATCACTGGGTTTTGCGAGACATCCTATAGTAACTCAAATTTTCAAGATTAAGAGGGGATATTCACGACATCCCCAAATATTGAGGGGGTTTCTCGAATTAAAATAGTTAACAGTTTCTAAGACAACACTTACAGTTGAGGGGTTTTATAAAATTAACTCAAAATAAAAACTTACAAATCATCTGTTCCTTTTACAACTACAACAAGTTAATGTATTTTGTGTCATATGCACATTTTGTCACTTAGCGCACGAATTCACTTCCATAGATGGAAAACGGGTGGAAGGTTATCGCCGTTGGAGAAGATGAAGCAAGTATGATTTGGATTTTTATTTTCGGGGTTTTAGGTTTAACCCCGTCAAGGAAATAGGCGGTTAAACATAGCCGAGGGATATAAATTATAGGATTCGGATCCTCTCCAATTAGGTGGTAATTAGAGATGATTCAATTCTTTAAATCCTCACCATCAATCTTTGTTTTAAAGGTTAAAACAAACGCCGTGCTGGATATCCACAACTATGATAGTGGCTTTTCGATATCATGCTAGATTTTGTGAAATTAATTTAATTTAGGAAAAACTCAAATGTTTCTAATTATTTCATAAATTCAAAAGATTTTATAAATTCGTTTTCAGGTGTTACACCTTGGCCTTACACTATTATGAACGAATTTTCCTGCTCTATTTTATTCTGTAATACCCTCTTTGAAGCATATGCAATAACTGTTATATTTGAAAGCTATTTATAGAGATGACATTTGTCGTGAGGTGCAGAGATAACTTAACAAATATAGCATGTACATATAAATTAAGTGCCGTATACATGTTGAATTGTTGATGCCCTTTTCAATGTTTACAAGAAGCTACTGTTGGATTATTTTCTGTGGTGATCCTTGAGGGATTTTTTTATTACCGAAACTCCCTAACAATTTGATGTGCTTGTTGAATAGATTGATTTACCCTAAATAAAATTTAAATCATAAGATCTAGCATTGTATTGGAAAATCACTATCATAGTTGAGAAATTAAAGACTTGGGTCTTCTCTAATTACCCTATCAAAGCAAAAATTAGATTTGACGAAATATTCTTCTTATGTCTAAAAAATAAGTTAACTAGAGGGATCAAATTGAAATTACCCATATAATTAGATAGGTCTATTAGCGATTTCAATGATTTGGGAGAAAGATTTGAAGACTGCAATCAAAGAGTGGAAGCTTTGAGGGACTCATATTGGGCCTTCGATCTAGACGATGGAGCCTAAATAAATCTTGAACTCATATTGAAATTGTATGGGTTTTTTTCTCCCCTAAATAAATCTTGAACATCCTGCAGTTTAGTTTAGTAGCCACATATATAAAGCAAGTTATTAGAGTGCTTACAATTTCCTAAGCATCATGCACTATGGTATCGTGTTATGTATTGCAAAATTTTCATGTTATAATATTGGTTTACATACTGTTTAAACTTTAAAACTAAAGTGAAGTTTTGTGGTTTAACTGATTTGTATTTAGTGGCCATGAGCACATCACTGTTCAACCATGGTTGTTTGTTTAAATATTTTGTTTTTTCGCTTGTGCTCTTGAGAAGACTCATCAATTGTGGAAGCTGACTTGGTCTTTCTATTGTTCTTGTTTCAGGTTGAAAACCTTGCTTCTTAAAGTGAGGAGAGATTCGAGAGAAAGCAAAATTACCTTGAATTTTTCGATTTTTTTGGGTGCAAATTGTTGGTTTGTTGAGTTTTGGTGTTTTGATTCAGCCAATCGGTGTGCAATATTGGATAGGACTAAGTTAACTATGAGGATACGAAGTTTGTTCTTCTTTGGTAGCAGAGGATGAGAGTTATTCTTATCAATATATATTTGTAGTTGTATTTCTTAGATTTATAGTGTCCTTTTTAGCTTATTGTTAGTCCATTTTTAGCTTATATTATTGTCCTATTTCTAGAATTCAAAATGTATTGTTATAGTTGAATTCATATTTATGTTATTTCTAGAATTTGATATGTAGTGTGCTATAGCGTGTCGTGTGTTTATTTCTTAGATATTTTGTATCTTGTCGTTATTTCGAGATTTATAATCACACGATGGTCTTAATTGCCAATTCTAATTTACAAATGAAATTCTAACAATTCCCAAAATTTGGAATTGAGAATACTAGAATTGAGATTCTAATAATTACCAAACAACTGAATTGAAATTGAATTCCAAATTTTAAATTCTAGAATTGAATTCGAATTTCAAATAAAATGTAAGGTTGGAATATATTGTTGATCGAAGAACTAGGATGGTTAAAGGAAAACCAGCCAAAGGAATGTTTCTTTATCCTTTCCAAAATAAGGTGGATATATGGACAGTCATCCATATTACACAGAATGTTACATTTCTAACATTTTTGTGTTTCAGAAGAAATAGACAGAGTCCACTATTATAGCATGTTAGTTCTTTACCTTAACAAACTAATACCGTGGAGCTGTTTCATGTATTTTATGAAACTTATTTTTTTAAATTGTTGAATTGTAGGTAGTTCATATGGGATTGGGATAGGATATAATTATGATGATGATAGATTAAGATTTAAATGGGATTAGGATATGATATAATTATGATGAAGATAGATTAAGATTTAAATGAAATATTTAAAATAGTGAAGGGTGGTATTAACGCAGCGCGGAAGTGATAAACCTCAGAATCCACTAATGGGTGCTCTTTAAATCCACAAAGAACGATCTCCGAATCCACGAAGAGCTTCGAATCCACGAAGAAAATATAATAAGAGAAATTTATTGATAAAAGTGAGTTTATTTCATGAGGTTTACAATTCTTCTTCTTAAATAGAAAAATAAACAAGACTCCTAGTAAGACTAGAATTACAAAGAAATAGAAAGTATCAAATCATATCCTAAAAATACTCCCTATAATAGAGGAAACAAATCATGAATCAAAATTGAATTTGTTTCCTAATCTAATTTGACTCAAACATTGAATTTATATCCTAATCTAAATTGACTCTAAGTTTATTACTAAAAATAAACTAAAAGCTGATTATTTCTGAAATCCTGTCAAAAATGGGTGTTACTGATGGGATTGTTAGATTTTGCCAAGTTGATTGACTCCGTCTCGTCGAGATAGGCAATTTTTATATATAATATGTTAGAATCCGTCTTCCAGATTGGGAGATATGGTTGTTTATCTGCGGCCAGTCAATAATTCATCCGTATCTACATTTGACTCGTGAAAGTCCCACTTTTCCATGAATTTACTCGTTATGCGTCCTACATCAGTCTCCCCTTATTGAAAGAAGCTCGACCCCGAGCTTATATTTATTTGAATAGCAGCTTCCTTGATAAATACTTTTCTTCTCCTGCATCGATCAACGTTCGCCTTATACCTAGCATTGATTTTCTCCATCTGTTCTTTTACCTTCTCAGTTAGGACTTCTTCAGAATCAAACTTTTGAATGAATCTTTCCCACATTATTTTAATGTGACTGACGTCATGTGGATCTAAAGATGACTTGAAAACTTCTCCAAATTATTTCCTTGTTGCTTTTATTTTCTTGTGCTGCAGCTTTCATCTCAATCTTATCAAAATCATTGACATTCTTTATTTCAAAAGAAGAATTTCTCTTACACTCCATCTCCTTTGTTTTGGGCCCTCCACTAAGCAGTTCACACATATCATTAATTGTTTCACTCTCTATTTTATCATTTTCTTCTATCGAGACAACATCAATATGTGCAATATCGCCACAACCTCTTTGAGAATATCATACATAATATCCATCTTCACTATCATATCACCATCAACATCATGAATCTCATGCATAACGAGTGTTTGAACCTTAGGAGAAATTTTAGTAGGGACAGGTTCTCCTTTTTCAGTTACAACTAAGGCATAGACCTCTTCAGATTGCTTCAAGGCTTCGGTTAAAGCTTGTTGTCTACCACACAAAATTTCTTCTTCTCAGTAGTCTCTATCATGGATGACTCCTTTTCTAGAAGAGACATGAGTGCAATTCGACGTCCATCCTTCTTGAAGATACAAGCATTGTCTCTGCTCCTGTGGGTGGCACTAACATCTAACTGCCATGGTCTATCTAAAAGTATATGACAAGTATCCATCTCGACCACATCACACAACACCTCATCGACATAGTTACAGTCGATAGAAAAAGGTATCCGACATATCTCATCGTTCTGCACATTATTGCCCTTGCGAATCCAGTCGATCTTGTAGGGAGGTGGGTGTTTTCTGTATTCAAACCTAACTTATTCACTATACGCCGAGAGACATGATTCTTGCCATTGCGACTGTCAATGATAACATCACAAATCTTCTGCATCACAGTGCATCTCGTGTGGAATATATTATGCTTAGAAGGTGGTAATTCTTTCTTTGTTGCTACTTCAATGCTCTTCCCAACTCCAGGGTCTTGCTCAAGATCAAATTGGGGCTACTTAATGCTTTCATGACCATAGTTAGAGTGTGAACTAGGATGTCGGTTGAACACATAATAATAAATAGGAAGAAAATGAGCTTTTAACAATTCGTTCATCTTTGCCCATGATCAGATTTTTTGCTTCTGCTGACGGGCTCGATCTTCGCATAATGATTGCCACCAAAAAGCTATTTTATCATTTAGTCGGTAGACTACTTGATTAACCTTTTGATCTTCTGTGATTCCCAAGTACCCGAAAAATCTCTCGACCTCAACAATCCAATCAAGAAAACTTCTATATCTAGTTTCCCATTGAAACACGGTAAATTAATCCTCATATTTTTAGTATCATAGATATCCCATCTTGAGTAGTCTCTACGACCATGATTTCGGCGCATGGCTTCATACTCATCGATGTTGCTGTTGAATTCTTCATGCGGAGTCCGATCACGTTTTTGACGACCATCAACGCGATCTAGAACTCGTCCTTGGTTCAGACGCTCTACTGTCAATACAAGTCGGTCTACGCGAGTCTTAATCTGAGTTAGGGTAGTAGGGTCTTCGTCACCTGCCGTCGGATCGAAAAAATAAGTCTCTGATACCAATTAACGCAGCGTGGAAGTGATAAACCTCATAATCCACCACCGGGTGCTCTTTGAATCTACAAAGAATGATCTACGAATCCACGAAGAAAATATAATAAGAGAAATTTATTAATAAAAATAGTTTTACTCCATGAGGTTTACAATTCTTTTCTTAAATAGAAAAACAAACAAGACTCCTAGTAAGACTATAAATAGAAAGTATCAAATCCTACCCTAAAAAAACACCCTATAATAGGGGAAACAATCATGAATCAAAATTAAATTTATTTCCTAATCTAATTTGACTCTAACATTGAATTTATTTCTTAATCTAAATTGAATCTAACTTTATTACTAAAAATAAATTAAATGCTGATTATTTCTGAAATCCTGCCAAAAATGGGTGTTACTGATGGGATTGTGGGATTTTGCTAAACTTATTGACTCCGTCTCGTCGAGATAGGTGATTTTTATATATAATATGTTAGAATCTGCCTTCCAGATTAGGAGATATGATTGTTTCTCTGCGGCCAGTCAATAATTCATCCGTATCCGCATTTGACTCGTAAGGGTCCCACTTTTCCATAAATTTGCTCATTATGCGTCTTACATCAAGTATTGATCATGAAAAGCTTTTCCTGAACTCGTACTTTTAAAGGGAGTATGATTTAGCTAAATGGGTGGGTTTGGATGGATCATTTAGTGGGTGGGTATTGGTGGGCAAATGAGTTTGGATCAATTTTGTCATCCCTATTAACAAATAACAAAAAATAAGTAAATCGTAGAAGAGGTTAGATCTGAAGATGAAATAGAATATATGTTAAATAACTAAAAATCCTTTTAATTTAATGGTTCCAGCAAAGTAATCCATGTGCCAAATTATTCAATAACCAGAAGCACAAAGAACAAGCAACAGCAACAGCTAACAACATATATTCAATGGTTCCAGCAAAGCAATCCGAGTGCCAAATCATTCAATAACCAGAAGCACAAAGAACGAGCAACAGCAACAGCTAACAACATACAATTTAATAGTTTTATTTCTTACATCTGATATGTTAGAAATAAAACTATTGCATACAATTGCAAGAAATGTTGCATTCCTGTATATCAACAATCTGAACAAATGGTTTGAATAACAATATTATGCAACTAATAAGCTCAATTAATGGCATTTGCAATCTCAATTAGAATTCAAATGATTAAGTGTCGTATTCATTGATTGAAACTTAATTTTTTCTCTCTCTTTAAATACGCGGCCAATGAGATTTAAATCTGTATTAATTGTTCTAACAGGAACACTATCCATAACAACACATGCTCAATAGAGACATAGGCAATCTCATGTAAACTCAACATCAATCTATTGGCAGAAGAATGGACTGTGCAAATGAAGCAGAGCCGTTATTAGGAGCTCCCTCCAACCCAAGAATCTCAGCAATCACATTATAAATCTCAATATTCTCAAAAGACGGAACACTCCCCCCCTTTGCAAACCTAGGCCCATGACCAACAAATATGGACCTCATTGAGAAAAATGCATTATCATACCCATGATCTCCTCCACACTCCTTCACCTCACAACTCCTGTTCTGCTCAATCTTGTACCCTTCATCCAACAACCCGATGATCGCCGGTATCCGATCGCTCTGCGAGTAATGCAGCCTCTCCGGCAAGTCCTCCTTCAAGTAAACTTCGAGCCTCTCCCCGTTTCCTACATTTCCAGAACTCAGCCCTTCATTCATTTTCGCCACTACTTCCGCCGCAGAAACGCCAGGAGGAGGCTGCATAGCGAACAATGGCGAATAGGACCTCACCCAGCTCGGATCGATTTCGATCCAAGGATTCAGATCTTCGAGAAATATATACTTTCCTTTACATATACCGACCATCCCATGATCTCCTACAAGGATTACATGCACATCGTCGAAAACCCCTCTCGTTTCCAATCCAGAGATCAAACTCCCGATCAATCGATCGATCTCGACGACAGCATTCGTGATCTCGGAATCATCAGGCCCGAATCGATGGCCCTTCCAGTCAGGCTCCTCAAAGTAGAGAGTGATCAGCGACGGGATCTGCGCGGGGGGGAGGTCGAAGTAGCTGAGGACAGTCTGCACCCTGAATTCAAAGGGTACGGACTTGTTGTAGTGCTGGCAGAATCCTGGAGGGCACGTCCATTTACCGTTGGGCACCTCGGAGCCGGGCCAGAAGAACGTGGCGGCGCGGAGGCCGCAGCGGGCGGCGGTGGCCCAGATGGGCTCGCCGAGCCAGAAGCGGGGGTCGGTGCTGTCGGGGGAGAAGTGGCGGTCGGAGATGGGGTCGAGGAAGTGGTTGTCGACGATGCCGTGGTGAGGGGGGAAGAGGCCGGTGGCGATGGAGTAGTGGTTGGGGAAGGTGAGGGTGGGGAATACAGGGATGAGGCCGAGGTCGGCGGAGGTGCCGCCGGCGGCGAGGCGGCTGAAGGAGGGGAGGTGGGCTTTGAATTGGTAGCCGAAGCGGAAGGCGTCGGTGGAGACGAGGATGACGGTGGGGTGGGCGAGGGAGGAGGGTTGGGAGAGGAGGGACGAAGGCGGTGGCGGTGGCGGTGACGACGACGGCGGAAAAGAGGAGGAGGAGGAGGATGAGGGAGGGTTTGGTGGTCGTGGTGATGGTCATGGTGGGTGAATGGGGATGAGTGTGGCTGAGGTGGATGGAGAGTACTGTCTTGATTTTTTTTTTTAAGTTGGATAAAATAAATAATAGAGACAAGGTTTTTTCAAATTAGTCTTCTACATCTTTCATATATTAAATTCCATGCCCCAAATCTTTAAGACCATGATTAGATTAGAGACTTTTTAATCCTAATATTAATTTAACTTACTATACTCCTGATATATAATAGTCCAACGGCCTATAATGAGTTAAACTTTTAATAATATGTTTTGTTCAATTTGCTATTAACACATCTAATACCCCTTGTCATGTTTGGGAACTTGTCATTATAAGGGGTATAAGATTAGAACATGGCAGTAATGTCCACAATGCCTTCTATAAATCAGTTTATCTCAGGGGTTTGTTTATAAATTTCAAAATTTCAGGGGATTGCGTGTAATTTTTCTATTTTTCATTTTTGGAATTTTCCAAACTTTAAAGGGGTGTTTGTAATTTTTAAAGTTCTTAGGATTTATTTATAACTTTTAAAAATTAAGAGGGATGTTTGTAATTTTCAAAGTTTTCAGGGGACTATTTGTCATTTTAAATATTTTAGAGGGTTGTTTGTTATTTTTAAATTTTCAACTGTTGTTTGAAGCTTGCAGATTTTAATGAGGGTTGTTGAGCGCTACTTGTAATTTTTTATTTTAATTCTTGTTCGTATTTTTCATTGTTTTTGAGTTTTTGAGTGGTTGCTTGTAATTTTAAGATTTTTATAAGCCTCTTTGTAATTGTTGATTTTTTTAGAGGTTGTTTTATAATTTTTAGATATTTCTATTTTAGCAAAAGATCTTTCCAAATATTGTGGGGTTAACAAATATCTAGATTTAGGGGGGAGGGGGGTGTTTAATATGCAAATGAGGATGATTAATGGGTGTATCCAATCAAAGTGGGGATACGCAAATGGAACGATTAATATGCAATGGAAGTGGACGAGGAAAATGATTGGGAATGAAAAATCTTGATAACTTTTAGAAAGTTAAGGGATAATGATGTCATTTTAGATCTAATCCCGAATGAAAAATAGTCCCAGGACTATAATAACACCCCCTCTCCCCCTATTATTTAGTCTTAAAGCTCTGGACTATTTCATTTTAATGGATTAAATAGTCTCACCTAATATCCCCTAAATATTTGAACCAAACATGTTACTATTTTATTTTAAAGGATAAAGGGTTATTAACTCGAAATAATACTTCGGATTAGTCCCTTAGATCTTCATATTTTGAATTAGTTCCCCCAAATGTTTTAAGTATTTTGAAATTGGTACCCCGGATCTTTCAACATGGTGGCTATTAGAGGGACTAATTTCAAAAAACTTGAAAGATTTTGGGGAATAATTTAAATATATGAAGATTTTGGGGACTAATTTCAAAATGCTTAAATATTTCAAAGACTAATTTTAAAATATAAATGTTTAGGGGACTAATTTTTAAATATGAAAGATTTGGGAGACTAATATCGATAAAAACCCTGGACACAAAAGGGAACTGGTAATTGCATTGATATTGGGATTTAGGTCCTCTCCACTAAAAAAATAGTGGAGGAACCACCACTTAATTAAAATTATTGATTATCTAATTGGTGGTCATGATTTTTTCTTTAAGTGCAAATTAGGAATGAGTGTAACATACGGAGGTATGGTGATTGTTAAATTTAGAATGTATCATAATCATCCACTAAATAAATAACAAATAGAATTAAAAGTAGCGGTCTATCCACTACTTATTTGTAATGAAGAGGATCCAAATTGCTAATATTATAACATTAATTATGACCCCACAATATATGCTATTTCCCTCTACTACTCTATGACTTTATATGTCGCTTTTTATATTTGTCATATTTTTCATGTGTTTGTTTGAATTTTTAAAATTTTAAGTTGTTGTTTATAATTTTTAAATTTATAAGATGGTAGTTTGTACTTTTAGATTTTAAAGAGGTTGTTTGTAATTTTTAAAGTTCTTAGGATTTATTTATAACTTTTAAAAATTAAGAGGGATGTTTGTAATTTTTAAAGTTCTTAGGATTTATTTATAACTTTTAAAAATTAAGAGGGATGTTTGTAATTTTTAAAGTTCTTAGGATTTATTTATAACTTTTAAAAATTAAGAGGGATGTTTGTAATTTTTAAAGTTCTTAGGATTTATTTATAACTTTTAAAAATTAAGAGGGATGTTTGTAATTTTTAATTTTAAGGATGCTTTTGTCATTTTATTTTTATGGGGGTTTTTTATATTTGTCATATTTTTCATGTGTTTGTTTGAATTTTTAAAATTTTAAGTTGTTGTTTATAATTTTTAAATTTATAAGATGGTAGTTTGTACTTTTAGATTTTAAAGAGGTTGTTTGTAATTTTTAATTTTTAGGGATTACTTGCCCTTTTGTATTTTTGGTCTTTTTTGTAATTTTTGGGTTTTTGTATTTTCTAATTTAAAGGTCCATTTATGATTTATCAAATTCTTAGGGGTTGTTTGTAATTTTTAATTTTTAAGGATGCTTTTGTCATTTTATTTTTATGGGGGTTTTTATATTTGTCATATTTTTCATGTGTTTGTTTGAATTTTTAAAATTTTAAGTTGTTGTTTATAATTTTTAAATTTATAAGATGGTAGTTTGTACTTTTAGATTTTAAAGAGGTTGTTTGTAATTTATGAATTTTTCTGGGTCATTCATAAGTTTAGAATTTTAGGATTATCTTTTTAATTTTAGAATTTCAAGGATTTTTGCAATTTCAAATTTTTAGAGGGCTATATATTTTTGTATTTTTAAATGGTTTGTTTGTAATATCCTTATTTGTTAGTGGGTTTTCTATAATTTTTAGGAATTTAATGGGGCTTTTGTTTGTAGCTTTCAAAATTTTCTATTTGTTATTCATAAATTTAGATTTTTTTTTAGATAGGTATTTGTATTTCATATTTTTGGGTTGTTTGTAAATTTATGGGTTAACTTGCAAATAAGAATGATTTGAGAGGTATATACTGTCCTTGTGGATTACTTTTACTCGATGTCAAATTTTAGGATAACACCATTATGAAGGTTAAGTGCAAAAATTAAAATAATTTTAGTGTTTTCTGAAATTATCAAATTTACTGAGGATTTAGTGAGATGTGCAAACATTTTAGGAGTTTGTGCTTAATTCAAATTTATAGTAGGTTTATTGATTTTTTTTAAATAAGGAGGGACACATGGCATTTTTAGATATTTTAATTATGGATCATTACAATTTGTTTAGATTTAACAAAGATTTGATTATTAGGAATTTTCTACTTTTATGGATAAATTTTTCTAATTATGGATATGAATATTTTTAATTTAATGAGAAATCTTACTAAGATAGAATTTGTTGGATACATGTCATCTTCTAATTTGATCTCTTTTCAAATCAAATTTTATGTGTTTTCTAAAATTATCAAATATACTGAAGATTTAGTGAGAGTTGCATACAGTTTGGGAGTTTGTGCTTAATTCAAATTTATAGCAGGTTTATTGGATTTTTAAAAAATAATTAAGTAGGGACACATGCTATTTTTAGATTTTTTAATTGTGGATAGTTACAACTTGTTTAGAATTAATAAAGATTTGATTATTAGAATTTTCTTTTTTTAACGGATATAATTTTCTAATTATGGATATGAATATTTTTAATTTAATCAGAATTTTTAAAAGATAGAATTAGTTGGACACATGTCATCTTCTAATTTGATCTCTTTTCAAATCAAATTTTATGTGTTTTCTAAAATTATCAAATATACTGAAGATTTAGTGAGAGTTGCATACAGTTTGGGAGTTTGTGCTTAATTCAAATTTATAGCAGGTTTATTGGATTTTTAAAAAATAATTAAGTAGGGACACATGCTATTTTTAGATTTTTTAATTGTGGATAGTTACAACTTGTTTAGAATTAATAAAGATTTGATTATTAGAATTTTCTTTTTTTAACGGATATAATTTTCTAATTATGGATATGAATATTTTTAATTTAATCAGAATTTTTAAAAGATAGAATTAGTTGGACACATGTCATCTTCTAATAAGATAGAGAATAAGTTCCCTATTTGATCTCTTTTCATATCAAATTTTAGTTAAAGATTCTACCTTTAGAATATTTGAATATATGTTATAAATTATGATAAGATTAGAATTTAATATCCAAAAACTATAGGTAATATTGAAAATAATTTTTATTTTCTAAACTCATACTTTTATAAGGAGCATGGTATGATATAATATGATAAGATATGATAATATGATATGATCCCTCCTTTATATATAATAAGAAATTAGTGAAACTTTTAAATGTAGAAAATAATGACATATAAGCACAAAACAATGCCACATGTCATATGTTATTTTAGTATTAAATTAGAATTCTTATATGATGAGCTTATTTTCTATTCATAATTAGAATTTTTGTCAAATTAAATATATCAATAATTAGAATTCTCATCAAATTAAATCTATTTATAATTAGAATTTTTAATTATAGTCAAATTTTTAGTAATTCAAAAATTGACAATTATAGTTTTAATTTTCTTTAATTATTCATAATGTAAAATATCTACTAATGATACTTTTAGCTTCTTTCTCTTTCATATATGAAGAAAGGATTAACGGCTTACTATTAGTGGTTACTATTTGCAGAGTAACCCATAAAGTTACAAACAACTTCTAAAAATAAAAATTATAAATAATCATCTAAAAAAATAAAACTATTAACAACCCTCTAAAAATCTAAAAATTATAAAACAAACCCTTTGAATTGAAAAATTACAACGAATCCTCACAAAGTCTTAAAATTACTAACCCACTGTCTTAAAATCTAAAAATAAATACCACCCAAAAACTCTAAAACTAACAAACAAATCTCCTAAAATATAAAAATTATAAACAATCCCTGAAAAATCTAAAATTATAAAAACCTCTGAAAAATCTCAAAATGCAACAAAAAACCTTAAAATTTAAAATAATACAAAGAATTCCCAAAAATTGAATATTATAGATAGCTCATTGCAAAAGCCAGAAATAACAAACAATTCCTTTTAAAATCCGATAATTAGAAACAACCCTCTAAAATCCAAAAATATATAGAACCTTGAAAATAAAAACAACCTTTATTAGGGATTTTCTACCAAAAGTTATTGGGGTTTAAGTGACAAAACTCAAAACTTATTAGGCGTTTTCTTCCAAAATTTATTGAGGCATTTTGGTCATTTGAACACAGGGTAACTAACAATGTTAGTTTAGAAACTTTCTACCAAAAGTTATTGGGGTTTAAGTGACAAAACTCAAAACTTATTAGGCGTTTTCTTCCAAAATTTATTGAGGCATTTTGGTCATTTGAACACAGGGTAACTAACAATGTTAGTTTAGAAACTTTCTACCAAAAGTTATTGGGGTTTAAGTGACAAAACTCAAAACTTATTAGGCGTTTTCTTCCAAAATTTATTGAGGCATTTTGGTCATTTGAACACAGGGTAACTAACAATGTTAGTTTAGAAACTTTCTACCAAAAGTTATTGGGGTTTAAGTGACAAAACTCAAAACTTATTAGGCGTTTTCTTCCAAAATTTATTGAGGCATTTTGGTCATTTGAACACAGGGTAACTAACAATGTTAGTTTAGAAACTTTCTACCAAAAGTTATTGGGGTTTAAGTGACAAAACTCAAAACTTATTAGGCGTTTTCTTCCAAAATTTATTGAGGCATTTTGGTCATTTGAACACAGGGTAACTAACAATGTTAGTTTAGAAACTTTCTACCAAAAGTTATTGGGGTTTAAGTGACAAAACTCAAAACTTATTAGGCGTTTTCTTCCAAAATTTATTGAGGCATTTTGGTCATTTGAACACAGGGTAACTAACAATGTTAGTTTAGAAACTTTCTACCAAAAGTTATTGGGGTTTAAGTGACAAAACTCAAAACTTATTAGGCGTTTTCTTCCAAAATTTATTGAGGCATTTTGGTCATTTGAACACAGGGTAACTAACAATGTTAGTTTAGAAACTTTCTACCAAAAGTTATTGGGGTTTAAGTGACAAAACTCAAAACTTATTAGGCGTTTTCTTCCAAAATTTATTGAGGCATTTTGGTCATTTGAACACAGGGTAACTAACAATGTTAGTTTAGAAACTTTCTACCAAAAGTTATTGGGGTTTAAGTGACAAAACTCAAAACTTATTAGGCGTTTTCTTCCAAAATTTATTGAGGCATTTTGGTCATTTGAACACAGGGTAACTAACAATGTTAGTTTAGAAACTTTCTACCAAAAGTTATTGGGGTTTAAGTGACAAAACTCAAAACTTATTAGGCGTTTTCTTCCAAAATTTATTGAGGCATTTTGGTCATTTGAACACAGGGTAACTAACAATGTTAGTTTAGAAACTTTCTACCAAAAGTTATTGGGGTTTAAGTGACAAAACTCAAAACTTATTAGGCGTTTTCTTCCAAAATTTATTGAGGCATTTTGGTCATTTGAACACAGGGTAACTAACAATGTTAGTTTAGAAACTTTCTACCAAAAGTTATTGGGGTTTAAGTGACAAAACTCAAAACTTATTAGGCGTTTTCTTCCAAAATTTATTGAGGCATTTTGGTCATTTGAACACAGGGTAACTAACAATGTTAGTTTAGAAACTTTCTACCAAAAGTTATTGGGGTTTAAGTGACAAAACTCAAAACTTATTAGGCGTTTTCTTCCAAAATTTATTGAGGCATTTTGGTCATTTGAACACAGGGTAACTAACAATGTTAGTTTAGAAACTTTCTACCAAAAGTTATTGGGGTTTAAGTGACAAAACTCAAAACTTATTAGGCGTTTTCTTCCAAAATTTATTGAGGCATTTTGGTCATTTGAACACAGGGTAACTAACAATGTTAGTTTAGAAACTTTCTACCAAAAGTTATTGGGGTTTAAGTGACAAAACTCAAAACTTATTAGGCGTTTTCTTCCAAAATTTATTGAGGCATTTTGGTCATTTGAACACAGGGTAACTAACAATGTTAGTTTAGAAACTTTCTACCAAAAGTTATTGGGGTTTAAGTGACAAAACTCAAAACTTATTAGGCGTTTTCTTCCAAAATTTATTGAGGCATTTTGGTCATTTGAACACAGGGTAACTAACAATGTTAGTTTAGAAACTTTCTACCAAAAGTTATTGGGGTTTAAGTGACAAAACTCAAAACTTATTAGGCGTTTTCTTCCAAAATTTATTGAGGCATTTTGGTCATTTGAACACAGGGTAACTAACAATGTTAGTTTAGAAACTTTCTACCAAAAGTTATTGGGGTTTAAGTGACAAAACTCAAAACTTATTAGGCGTTTTCTTCCAAAATTTATTGAGGCATTTTGGTCATTTGAACACAGGGTAACTAACAATGTTAGTTTAGAAACTTTCTACCAAAAGTTATTGGGGTTTAAGTGACAAAACTCAAAACTTATTAGGCGTTTTCTTCCAAAATTTATTGAGGCATTTTGGTCATTTGAACACAGGGTAACTAACAATGTTAGTTTAGAAACTTTCTACCAAAAGTTATTGGGGTTTAAGTGACAAAACTCAAAACTTATTAGGCGTTTTCTTCCAAAATTTATTGAGGCATTTTGGTCATTTATGTAAAAAATATATTAAATAGCTCCAGTGTGTCAATTTTTTCATGAAATTCATTTTAACTCTAAAAATTCTAAAATGAGTTACGAGTTTTGAAGTAGATTTCAAGTTTTTGGTAAACTAACCAAGCCACCTCTTACGAGAAAAAAAACTCCTGATTAAATTATCTACTTTTGAAGAAAGAACAACAATCTAAAGAAATTTTTTTTGGTATGGTTTAATTTTTAAAGCAACCAAGTCTACAAGCACGGACAAACGGTCGTATAATATCACACACGAAACCTGTGTTCAAATGCCCAACAGGCCAACAGTGGGCTTTCAACTGCCAAGGGCCTACTTGTCGTTATCGCGCTCCACAAGTCCAAATCAAAGCACCGGTCGGATCCCTCACATCTCGACCCGACCCGCTCCATAAATCGAGGCGAGATTTCCGGCAACAGTCAGCCCGAAACCCGATAAGGAAAAACCCTCACGGACCCGGGACCCGCATTTTGATATGAAAACCGTCCTCAATCTCTTCGCTCTAATCCCTCTCTCCCCTCCCTCAATCGCCCGCTCTCTCTCTCTCTCTCTCTCTCTAGGAGCTCTAGGTTTTCTCTCTCTTCTCGCAGCTAGGGTTTCAACAAAACCAGGGAATCTATGGGTGACAACAAGCAGCAGGAGCCTCTCAACCTCTCTGATCTCGGCGGCGCTCTCCCCTCCGGTATCTCTCTCTCTCACTCCTCTCTCTCTCTCTCTCTCTCTCTCTCGATTGATCTTTTCGTGTGCTGACGTGTTCTGGGATTGGATCGTAGGGTTGAGCGCTGAAGATAGAGCTGGTCTCGTTAGCGCTCTCAAGGTGAGGGCTTTGGTTTTGATTTGGGGGCTAGGGTTTTAGGGGGTTTTAGGTTTCTGATGGGTTTTGTTTGTTTTGGAATGTAGAATAAGCTGCAGAGCTTGGCGGGTCAGCATGCGTTGGAGATGCTCGCTCCGAGAGTTAGGAAACGGGTGGAGTTCTTGAGGGAGATCCAGGTCTGTTCTCTCTTCTGAGATTGATAATTAGTTTGTTATTGAGTAAATTTTCCTCCTTTGAGCTAGTTTGTACTGATATATGCATTTTATTCTTCAAATGGGTACACTGTTTACTAGTATTTATCCGTGAGATGTACGACATTCAGTATTAATGCTGTTACACACGCATTGTGGTAGTATTATGATTGATGGACATTAATCTAAATAAATACCCATGTCATTTTCTTATTTGGAAACAAGGAAAAATGATGAATGCTAAAACCTAAATATTCTGAAGATGAATGATCTCAATTATAAACTGAGTTAGATATGGATCGTAGCATCAAAGCTAGAAATGCATGCATTCCAGGAGGGAGATAGTTTAGGAATGACTGGCACATGACACATGTCATTTTTCTGCAACCAGTGGTTTCATTCCCGTTCTTTGATAACCTCTTGCAGTACCACTGTCAACTAACCACTCATTGCTGAATGATGAATGGCGCATTTAATTATTTTGGACCAATGATTGCGGTATGCTAATTTGGATGTTGTTACCATGTTTTATCAATATAGTTTGCGGGGATCTTCGTCAATAAAGCATGATGACAGCAGTTGCAATACTAGTACAACAATTCAGTTGTTACCATGTTTTACCATGATGACAGGAGTTGTAATACTAGTACAACAATTCAGTACTTTAAATGTAGTTTTAAGGCGTGCTTGGTTATTTCTGTAGGGAAGCTAGGGATACTAGTGGTGGCGTCACTTTTACGCATTTATTATTCTGGTGGATAGAATGTATCTTTTTTAATGATGTGGTGAAATTTATATATGTGTCAAATCCCTTAGGAAGTTAAAAAGGTTTCTTATAGCGGCGGGGCCAACAATTTACATAGGGGGTGAGAACTTTAATACATACAAGCTACAAGTATATATCATAGAAAATCCTCTTGTAAATGAGCAACGACAATGTGCTTAAAACCAATGTTGAACTATAATGTGATACTCTATTTTTTGTTTTCTTCTTTTAGTGTCAGTGAACTTGCTTGATGAACCCATGTATTACATAATTAATGGATATTATAATTATTAAATATAATATCGAATAAAAAGTATTTCTGTAATTTTCTATGCAAAGTTTTTACAAAAAATTAGTTTCTTATGTTCGTAGGCACGCTTCTTTTACTTTGAAGGATTATTAATCTACTTCTAAAATTACTCCAGTTCACTTGTCTGCCAACTGCGATTGCCTTTTCTCTAAAGGTGAAATGATTTAGTTAAAATATGGATACAGCAGGAGATGAGCTATCAAGGCCAGAATGTTGGGGTTTTATAGGGAATGCATGCATCTTTTGTAATGTGGAGAGAAATCTGCATATCAGTCTTTTGTGAGGCTTGTGTCTTCTGTAATTTGGGAAATGACATGGCAGGGTGTGGCTTAAGTTTTGATAAAAAATTTCCTTCCACTAGCAGTTAATAGGAATAAGCCCAAAAATATTGTACTTAAGTTGATATGTTTTGATATTGCTGTTTTATCTCCTTCCACATCTAGAACTGTGTTCCATTTCCTTTTACCTTCTATTCCTTTTCAGTTTCACAATTTTACTAACACCACTGAAGTCTTATATTTTAAAGTCTCCTTGTACACTCACTTATCTGGTATATAATGCATCTCTTGAAAAATTTAGCGCTGGAGCTGATAACTTTTTATGTTATTCACTTAAGATTTTAAGATTTGGGAGTAAGATAATTTGAGTAGGGGTGTGTGTGTGTGTGTGTGTGTGTGTTACTCACACTGTAACTTAGGCGACTAAAGCTGGTCTTGAGGATTGAAAAACTGCTGGCAGTATCATGATTTCAGATGTTAAGGGGCAAATGGATTAATGTTTCAGTATTAGAGTTCTACTTTAATTTCTGAATTACATGGTTCCTATCTTATTTAATACTTCACTTGAGATTGACTGCTTCTTGCTATATTTCATTTGTAGTTATTAGTTGTTGACGTTTATTTGTTCTTTTAACCAGTGTCAACATGATGAGCTTGAGGCAAAATTTTTGAGGAAAGAGCAGCACTTGAAGCGAAATACCAGAAGCTTTATGAACCACTATACACAAAGGTACTACATTTCCTTATGGTTGTATGGTGATAGAATAATTTACATGACCATTATATTTCTTTATTTGGAAGCATTATTGAATGCTTTATGAAGTTCCAAGTATTAGCTTCTTGTAGTATTTGTCTGAATGCTTGGCTGGTAAAGCATTGGACCACCAAGATATTTTATAATCACAAAATATCAATGTCCGTGGCCTTCTCTTAATTCAGTCTTTCCATGGAATCGGTGCAGAGATATGACATTGTGAATGGCGTGGTCGAAGTTGAAAGTGTTGCAAAAGAAAATGCTGATGTAACTGCATCCGAGGATAAAGATATGGAAGCCACGGAAGGTTATTGTCGGAGCTTGAAAATCTATATTTAGAAATCCTTTGATGTTCTTATTAGCTCATGAAAGTTTCTCTTTTCCCTTCAGAAAAGGGTGTGCCAGGTTTCTGGCTCACTGCTATGAAGACCAATGAGGTGCTATCTGAAGAGGTCAGCAAGTTGAAGAGATGTTTTATTAATTTTTCTTCTTGAGCTCTTGAGTTCATGTCTAATAAGATTTATTGTTTCAGATTCAAGAGCGGGATGAAGAGGCCTTAAAGTTTCTAAAGGATATTAAATGGTCGAGGATTGATAATCCAAAGGGTTTCAAGCTTGAATTCTTTTTTGATACTAACCCATATTTCAAAAATTCCATCTTGACGAAAGTATACCACATGATCGATGATGCTGAGCCAATTCTGGAGAAGGCTATAGGGTATTTTTCCTTAGTGTATTCCGCTCATCAACTTTTTATTTTCCATTTTCTGGATTTTCACCGAGCTATGTCCTATTTTTTTCTGTAGGACTGAAATTGAATGGCTCCCAGGGAAGTGCTTGACTCAGAAGGTCTTGAAGAAGAAGCCCAAAAAGGGATCAAAAAATGCCAAGCCTATAACCAAAACAGAAAATTGTGAAAGCTTTTTCAACTTTTTCAATCCTCCCCAAGTCCCAGAAGATGACGAAGAAATTGATGAAGATACTGTAAGTTGTCACCAATTGCCTCTACCATCTCCTACAAGCCGAAAATATAAGAAACAGAAACATTTATTGAAATTGTGTGTGCTTACTTTTTGTCCTCCTCGGTTGGGCAGGCTGAAGAGCTACAGAATCAGATGGAGCAAGATTATGATATAGGGTAAGTCCGTCTTTATAGTATGCTTTCCTGTTAATAGAGTTGACTAAACTTCCCATTGGATATGCATTTTACATATAAGAAAATATTTAGAGCTTTTTGATGTTTAGTACTATTCTGTTCCTTTATTTCTGACTAACCGTTTCCCGACTCGTGAGGGAATGAATGGAGATAGAGGTCATTCGTTTTAATGTGTAGCCATTTTCGGTTCTCTTGTTATATAATACTGAGTTGCTTTTTCTTGCAGGTCTACTATCAGGGACAAGATTATCCCACATGCAGTGTCATGGTTTACTGGAGAGGCTGTCCATGATGAAGATTTTCCTGATCTTGGAGAGGATGATGAAGGTGAAGGTGATGAAGAAGACGAGGATGATGAAGAGGATGAGGATGAGGAAGAAGATGAGGATGATGACGAGGATGAAGAAGAGGAAACCAAGCCAAAAAAGAAGGTATGATTTGGCGCTCTTTTAGGGAAAAATATCCTATATAGAGGCTCCTTTATAGAAATCATTTAGGGAGAAAGTAGATCATTGCAATCTGAATGAATACACACCAGTGCAGTTAAAATACCGTGTCAGTGCAATCACCAACTTTGAAATCTATGCTGCACACTTGTCATGATCTACTTCCTCCCAATATGATTTTCTATAGATGATGTGCTCGGTATGATCTTATTTTCCGATCTCGTTTTTCAATGACATGTGCTGATGTTTATGATTCTCTGTGATCGGTGAAAGCAGTCCGTGGCAGGACATAAGGTTCGATCTCTAACCATTTCACGTATTATCTTTTCAATTTGGTATATGCTTTATTCATATGCTGAACTCTTGTCATGTATACAACTGCAGAAGAGTGTTGGCGATGGAGCAGAACGGCCTCCTGAGTGCAAGCAGCAGTGAGTTCTTGTAGAAGAAGCATTTTGGACTATCAAGCATTATTGAGTAGTTTTGATGGTGTTGTCTGAAGGGGATTGAGTTGAGAGTAATCTTCTCTCATCAAATCCTGATCCTGTTGTAGTTTCAAAAGTTTGAGGTTGGTTTGGGGAACTATAGATTGGTTGTTGGTGTGTTTTTAGACTATCATTAGTAATGTAGTAGGTATGCAGGCCCTTCTATTAATTTATTCCCAACCCATGTTTATTCTTTTTTCTCAGCCCATTTCATTTTGTCAGGTTAAGGTTTTAGTGTTGATCTTGGGAATATCGTCTATCCAGAGTTTGAATGTGTGGCAACAGTTTAAAACGATCTTATTATAGTATTAAGTAAAATATTTTTGGCTCTGGGGGTGTGAACTTTTATCAGTGCTGGGTATATTCCGGTTCTGAAGCTCATTTGAGGATATTGGTTTGTATTTGAGAAATGGTTTGCAATTTGTTATATTTATTGCAATGAAGAAAGTGGTGGCAATGTGGTTGATATTTGACATTAATTGCTCTTTTTGTTAAAAACTTTTACAAATTTATTTATTTCCAGAATTTATGTTGTGCTCTAGAATATGAATAATGCATTTATAGTGATCTTGCAAGTATTATCCGCTTCATACGGGCAAGTGTCCTTTCAGCTATTGGTGAGCAATATGCTCCTTTAACAGATTTATACATTCATGACACGAGAAGCTTAGGGGGTGTTTGGCTATTTGAAAGTGAATTGAAAGTGTGAAAGTCACTTTTTTTTTTGCAAGTGAGAAAGTGTATCCATGTCACCATGTAAGTGAAATATAGTGTTTGTTTACAAAGTCAAATTGTTATTGAAAGTAGAAAAGTAAAGATGAAGTGACAATATCATTTTATTCACTTATTATTATAAAATTATATTATATTTTAATGGTCTTTTGGAAGCTACAAGTAGATGAATTGAATGTGAGTATTATTCATTAGATAAAATTACTTCTATATTTGTTTAACAAAAATAAATTATTTGTAAAATTTTATTTATCTTACCATCCTGTACTTGTCTAATGGTTATAATATTTTTACATTTTATATTTTTGTATAGCAATTGTAGTAATTTGAGGACATATGAGCAAATAGTAAGAATTCAAGGGACTAATATAGAAAGGCCTAAAAAATAAAGTCAACTTTGAAAGTTCGGTATGCATTATCTATAGAAGAAAAAAAATCATCAGGTGTTATTTGTGTTTAAAAATATTGAAGAGATTTAATTAAAAATTATTTTCTAATTGATTAAAGTGGTCCCCACTCTACACTTTTCTAGGGGAAGTAGAATATGCATTAAATCCTACGTGGCAGAATTTTTGTATTTCACTTTCATATGTACTTTCAATAAAACAAACACCTAAAGTGATAAAAACCACCACGTTCTCACTTTCACTTTTCAATTTCATGTAAACAAACACCCCCTTAGTGCTTTGAATAAAACATTGTTTTCTGTTTAACCTGGTTCTTCAATAAATATCCGAACTGCTGAAAATAATACTCTTTTAACAGATTATACAGTTGTGTCGCGGGAAGCTTAGTACATTTGTATCACGGGCAGCTAGTGCTTTCGATAAAGCCTTCGGTTTGCATCCGTATTTGTTCTCAGGAAACGAAACGGGTGGTAAGTGTAACTGAATGCACCCTACAAATATTTATCGAGTTATTATTATCATATACTCAATAGCAATTTTTTGTTATTATTATTCCTATTTTTAATTAGGTAACTGAAGAACAGAAACTCATATACAAGAATTTGCAGAAAAATAAAGTGAAATTAATAATCTTCCACTATTAAAAGATTGCTGAGACTTCATCAGCGGTAAATTGTTGAGAGAAATTTATAAAAAGTTGCAGATTAAATGGCTTCTCTGATTCATTGTTAAATTGCATTAGAATTCTTATGTCCAATCATAGAAACTGATTAAGATGAATGCCGAAAAAATTGAAGTGGGTACATTACGTCAAGCACCAACCTCCCTAACTCATTTCCAAGGTTGAAAATAACGCGAGGAATTTGAAAATATAGTACTCTCATCTTCACGTTATCAGTTCAGCCATTGTTCAAACAAAAGCATTGTACAACCCACAAGTTGAATCCAGTAAACTGTAAACCAGTAAAAAGACCAATAAGCAGTAACAGTGTCTTGATTCACACAAAAATATATAAACAAACATACAAGATTGAACTGTAGTGAAAGACAAATCCATCTACAGCTGTAGTGCATAGCCCAATTTCATGCAGATTCCAGTAATAGTTTGTTGGTCGAAATGTTTCACGCAAAGTTGCTCGAGCTTTTGAAATGTTCATCTTTGTTTCACAATTGGCGGCAGTGTCCTCAATAGCCTCAATAGCTTCATGCATTCTGTTAAGTTTCTAATCTGATTTAATAGTCCCTGCAAGATTAAGATTCAAGAGAAACATGAATTATCACATCCATATACACTTCCATTATTTTACAGGTTAAACACTAAAGGGTTGATATACCCCTGTACTATGGGGTGGAACCGTTTATACCAGTTAAAACTATTCTATTAGCACTCACACACTTTGAATCTCAGATGAGATTCTTTCTGCACTTAGTTTAGAGGACGCTTTAGTCTTTTTCAGTTAAATGGAGAAGGTAATTTATTGTCATGTGATTCTCATGTGACATCTCAACTATACAAAAGAAATAATATCGTCTTAATAAATATCAACTGAAATACAGTTCTAAATGGTCACACAAATATGTAAGGAAAAGAAAAACTCCATTCACGTATTTTCACATCATCTAGTAATATAATTAATATTTTCACAGTACCTTCTTAGTTATACAACCATATTAACATGTGCATGGAATCTCATTGGAACTGAGTATAACAACAGATCACATGAACAAGCATCTAATTACATGCATTTCAAGCAGAAGGACAACATACCGGGCAATTCTGATACTTCTTAACCAGAGCATTATGCTGAGAACAAGAGGAACCATAGCTAAACACAAGTGCTCTAAGGAATGACCACTAATGGCATATTTGTTAACACTGTAAACTTTCATATCTGCAAGGGCTTCAATTCTTGACAGAAGATAAAATGCTGAAATGAAAAGAGAAACAAGCAGAGGATTTAGTAAACAAAAGATATGAAACTGCTTTCGCTTGGCACTAGGACATGTAGATCAACTGAGCCAACAACTAAAATGCAAAAGTCTGCAGCTTTTCTTGCAATGGCATAACTCATGGCCTATATTATTTTTGTTGAAGGGTTCTTGCAGATACACCCCCTGTACCCTAGAGGGTTATCTATTTATCATCCCTAACTGTTTTCTAGTAGCACTTTGATCTATAGGTGTTGAACATATACTCTCTATAGTACAAGTATAAATAACATGGAGATAACTTTGTCTGAACATCAAGGAGTCCAAGTGCTAATAAAAAAAATTTAGGGGTCCGAGTGACTAACCCCCTATAGAGTATCCTCCTCTGGTGTGGCCCATTAACATAGATACTTTGCTGGCCCCTTAGATCTATAATTCTATATATACCATAAAAGAACTGATTGGTAAATCAAACTGCAGGCATAAGAATTTCACCTGCAGCAAAATACCAAAATCTTGAATGTGTATATTTGGGTGGAAACAGAAACACCAGGGCAGGAATTACAATGGTTGGAAAAAAGCTGAACATCATGCACAATCGTAGATCATCAAAAATCCTGCAATCAACTAAGAGAGAATATTAACTTGAGCATGTTAGAGAATGAAATCTTTGGAGATGAACCCCAAAACTGCTTATTAGTCTAAAACAAGGTAACTACCTTTCGCAAACAATGCTGACAAGAACAAGTGCCAGGAGTGAAAATAAGCAAGTTATTCCAGTTCGTTCATCCACTCTCTCGATAACTAGGTTGGATAAGAGTGAAACAATTGAAACCATTACCTGCGTCGTAAATTTGAGATATGAATGTAATATAAATTAGGTGATTAAACAAATCAATCAGAAACATAATTCAAACTGAAGTCTAAGTAAACTACATGGCATATCTGTCTATTTAAGCAGAAGGCTTGAAGGTTTTAACAGAACTTTTACAGATCTATGCATACATTGGATAATATTTTGAATAATAACTGAAAGAATTATTAGTTTTAACTAAAGAAGACATCAGAAAATACTTCAGATATAAGAGAATACGCTGAAATATTTATCCCTTAGGACATGCTCAGATCTCATAGAAGACAGCAAGTACTTCAAACAAATTGAATACACCCAGAAGGAACTCCAATGTAATATGCACTGATTTCCTGACTTTGAAATTTTCAGCTAAAATTGACTGGTTTTACCCTAGGGCTACTCACAAGCTTGGTTTTGGATCATGAAAAAGATAAAGCTAAATTCTCACAAAAATGAAAAGATCTCCATTCAATTAAGTACTTCTAACATGAGAGCCGCCCCTGGCCATATTGTTCGTACAGTAGTAACTGGGATTAAGGAATTAAGAACCAGATACCAAGGGTTATGAAACTTAGAAGGGTGATCATTAGCAAGGAGGAAATCTTGGTTAAAAAATCCATGCACGACATTTTGAATTTAGGGGGACAATCCTTGAAAAGATAATAGTATTTGGAAAATCAACACACA
This sequence comes from Asparagus setaceus, assembly GCA_012295165.1. NCBI lineage: Eukaryota > Viridiplantae > Streptophyta > Magnoliopsida > Asparagales > Asparagaceae > Asparagus > Asparagus setaceus. The sequence continues at coordinate 15,573,275 of CM022709.1, read as the reverse complement.
GATAGGTGAAGGACAACCTATGGATAAAATCTAAATGCATCACCTCGAGTCTTGACCTACAACGATTTGCTGTGTCAAAGAAAGAAGATGGTTAACTACCTTCTTCTACATTGCCCAGTGCCTACAACAAAGAAACATGTAGCTGTAGGATGAACTGAAAAAGAAAGCAGTTATAAAGCGGTTGTTGGAATATTCAATTTTATTTGAAAATGATCGCATGCATTTTTTATGGCAACTGCAGCTGCAGTGAGAATTGTGGTAAACTGCACAAACCTGCAGAAAACCTCTAAAATACCATCTCTTTTAAGGCTCTATAAATATGGGAGAAATCCACGAAGGTTAGGGTGAAAAAAAAGAAAGTAATCTCCTCTAAGTTCTATCTCCTAATTGAAGTAATCCCCTCGATAACTATCCCCTATTATCTCAATGATTATGAAGTTTCAGAATGATTTACCAGCCTACAACTGGTAATCGTTACAGAGTACGTTAGACTAGAATTCTCTTGGGAGACAATTCTACGTTGACTCTTATAGATAATAGAGGCAGATGTTGTCTCAAATCAAGTGCTGAAACATTACGTCTTAAATCCATAATAAACAACCCAAATTTACAACAGAGGCATCTAACAGATCACCAAATACAGATTTTCGGAATCTAAAAGCCCCTCTCAGCGATGAAAGTTGCATCATAATAATAAATTTCCTTGCCTATTCTCTTAAATGATTTCGGCATTCCTCAAACCCCATGGATAATTCTAAAAAAAAAGTAAACTAAAAGCCTAAAGAAAATAAAATAAAATCTTACAGGCAATTTGTCCCAAACAACCCGATCATCATCCGGCTTCAAGTGATAATAAGCAGACCCAAACGCAGCCGCTACAATCCCACCATAGAACAAAGCCCATCCCCACATTTCTCCCTTCAAACTGCCACCACCACCATTAAAATAAAAATAAAAATAAAAGGCACCATAAACCCAAATCACAAAACATCCTCAAACAAACAAAATAAATACAAATACACAAAATAATCAAGCCATATCATACCTTATGCCAAAACATTTACCCGAGAGGCATAGCACGAGCCCAGGCACACCAACGAGAAGGAAAGGGAAGCAAGAGAGCACATTCAGCGTGTTGGGCACTCCTGCAATTGAGAAAGAAAAGATTCAGAATACAAAAAATCAACGAAATTTCATGAGATTTTTTGTTGGGTTTTCTTGAAGGAAGAAGAAGAACAAACCCAAGAAGTTGCGCATATCAGCGAACACGTGGTGGGCGGGGGAGTGTGGGACCCTTGGGGTGGCCAGCATGAGGAAAACCAATATCAGGACAGCTCCTCCGATGAGCCGGAGGCGGTTCTCTCGCCGGAGAAATTGGTGGTGCTCCGCCTTCAACAGCATTTTCTTTTTTTTGGGATTTTTTTTTTTGCCGCCCGCTTGTGATTTTTGAAGCGAGAGGGCGTTTTCTTGAATTTTGAAAGTACAGTGTCGGGGGGCATAAAAGTTTTAAAATTATTGGGCTTTAATAGTAAACTGGGCCTTTATAAGGCTCTAGTTTTAATGGGCAAAAAAGGAAAATTGCCCAAACAACAGGAGAAAACTCAAGCACTTGAATGAGCTTTTCAACCCTCTTCTCTCCTTTCAGAATCTCTCGAGGATCAATCATGGCGATCTTGTACCGGGCCCTGTTGCTCTTGTTCTTCTCAGTTGCTTCGTCGTCGACGACGATGCACAGCAACAACTGGGCCGTCTTGGTCTGCACTTCTCGATACTGGTAAATCTCCCCAATTTCTCTCTTTCCTCTCTCATTCATAGCCTTTATTAGTGTTTTCAACGATGAACCCTAATTTCAGTGATCTGGGTATTTTGATTGGCATTGGTGTGGGTAACTAATCTATCTCAAAACAGACTGTGATTTTCATGGTTTTCGGAGATCTGTGTGCTTTGAATTGGTATTGAAATGGGCATTGTATTTAGAAATTTGCAACTGATTTATTTAGTGTAACCCTCGTAAGGTTTCAAAGTGATAGTTTGGCCCCTCGATTTCAAGTTCTAAGGAGTTAGAGTGCTTTAGGTTAGGAGTTGTTGGAACAACAAGTTCTATTGGGACATCGTGATGTTCTAACTCCCTTTGGAGCGCTCATGAATTGAACACCTGGCTACACCCTTATTTTTGGCCTATTTTGTTGTTGTAATAATCTTTTGATATTGCAACAACATCCAACCGAACAAAAGTTTTCAAGTTTGGATGTAGTTGGAACAACGTGAGTTCAACACCCTAATGTTAATTTCAAGCTCTGTGCTTGTAGGTCTGATAATAATATGTAATCCCTTGTGTACATTTATATGATTATCGTATTAGAAATTGATATTATTTTGAACCGCTAACTCCTCCAGTTAGGAGAAGTGATAAGGTTATAGCTAATGGGTCAAGGGGGGACTAGAATCTGGTCTAAGATAATTTGGTTAGGCAATTAAGATTTTAGGGTGTGTTTTATTAGGATTAGTTGGAACCTCATGTTGTTCCTACTACATCTAAATTTTAAAATTTTTGTTTTGTTGGATATTGTTGCAATACCAAAAGGTTGTTGCGGCAACAAAATAGGCCAAAAATAGGGGTGTTGCTACAGCATTCAAATTCATGAGCATTCTAATAACGTGAGTTAGAACAACATGATGTTACAAAAGCACTTGTTGTTCCAATTACTCATAACCGAAAACACCCTAGGAATAATATGATAATGGTTATATTTAACGGAGGTGATATCCCTTAACATGACTGAGTGAAAGAATATGATTCATGTAGGGAGGAAAGCCATGTTGCTGTTGTACAATTACATTGAAAAAATTGACGTGACTAGAAAGTGAAAATGAAGGTCGGAATGGGGGTTTAAAGTTGCATTTTAAAACCTTAAGGAGATTTCTGTGATTTCTACAACCCATAGGATGATTTTATGACTTACCCTGAAAAAGAAAAGGAAAAGAGACCCCCTTTTAATGATAGAACTAATCTGAAGACGGCATGATAATTTGCTACTTGATAGGGATTCACATTCAGTCTTCGGACTAGTGAATTCAAGTAGTGAATCTAAGAAAGGGTTTAATTGATTTGTCAGGTTGCGAAGTGGTTTGGGATTGGGTTGAATTAGTGGTTAGTCCTGATTAGTAAGTTTTACGCATTGCTCATTCGTGCAAAATAAGTTTAAGTTTAGAATATTATAGGCGGCAAGTAATTGTTAAAAATTGAGTGGTGGATGAATAAGAAAGCAAGTAAGATTGGTTATGAAACTTGCTCACAATGAGCAACAAAAACAAAGGAAAATAATACATAATTCTTAGGCATTGAAGCATGTGTTTGCATAGCTCAAAATGCTTTTGTCTCTACTTGGTTGAGTTTGCTCATGAGTTATAATGAATCCATGGAGTTGACAATTAGCAATCTTGTCAAATCTCCTCATTTGGTCAAAGGTCCTTGCCACCACACCAAATCTCCGAAGTTGTAGTGAGGGCTGAGGGATGTAATTTTATACTCTAACATGTAGAAACTTTGCAACTCTTTCTTTAAGGAATTTAGAGTGAGGGATGAATGAATTTCTTTGAACATATAGCGATACTGTTGTTTACATAAACTCGTAGCACTAAAGGCTGTTAAAGTTTCAAATAGTCCTGCAGACACATCCACTAAGGTGCTGCTTTCTTATTAGTAGATAATCCAGAGCTATAACTAGGAATTCAAATGGGCATAGAAATAATATTAAACAAGATACAACTCCTTTTTAACAGAGAAGATGGCCCGTAATGGTTCTGAATGGAGGGGAAAAAAAGGATTTTGGGGGCATCATCCAAAGGTTTATGATATAACTTCATTTTCGTTCTTGTTGATTTATTCAACTTTAGCTTATGCCTCCAGTATAGCTTACGCAAAGCTATTATCAGTCAGTAAATTTATATATAAATGTTATGTGTGCAGATTTTGTGCATTATTTCCAACTGTTTCTAAGAGTTTCTTATTGTTGCATAAAATATTTAATTTAATACTTCAATATTCCTTGTAAGTGAATATTCTTTGTTGTTACTTTATGGTTTGTTTATCAAATAATTTTAGTTTTGATGGCGGTGTTTCATTTTCCAAGTTAGATTGATGCCTTACCTGCTTCAACAGGTTCAACTACCGTCACATGGCCAATACTCTGTCATTATATAGGTTAGTAGGGAAAGATCACATTCTCATTTTTTTTCAACCTTTTATTTTTGAAGCCTTTTTAAGTAAAGTTTTATTTTTCTGCCTCAGGACAGTCAAGCGACTAGGTATTCCTGATGAGCGCATAATACTCATGTTGGCTGATGACATGGCTTGTAATGCTAGGAACAATTACCCTGCCCAAGTGTTCAACAATGAAAACCATCAATTGAACTTGTATGGGGACAATGTTGAAGTGAGTGTCTAAACTATATCTAGATGCCTTGTAGCTCTAGGAGCGCAGAACTCTTAATGCAAGGGTATTCACACTCCTACTTTTCTATTGTAAGCAAAATATAACGTATCAAAACTCTGGAAAGAAGCTTTCAGCCATATAAGTATCTTGTGGTCTGATCCAGTTCTGATGTCATTTGTTGAAATTTGCTGAATATACATTTAGTATTGTACTTCAAACTGTCTGAAAGGGAACTGTATATTACAGAAATTTGATGACTTTTCTTTTTGGGTTTCTCAAAGAAAACCAGGCAAGTCATTCATATTTTCTGCATATGAGCAATATTTCCTTATGCAACTTATCCACATTGGGGGGAAAAAGTTAGACAAACCTTTCTTACATGATCATCATATGTGCATTGCTTACTTTGAGGGCTGTTATTGGGTAAATCATTAACAAAACGTGGGCAGAAAAAATATTATTTCAGATTTATTTTCTTCTACCTTAATATACAATAATCAAATTCATCATAGTTATTCACATCTAAGCCATTCTGTATTAAATTACACATGGCTATACTAGATGGCCAACTCATAGTCTTCATCTAAGCCTTTTACCCTCAGGATTGGCTTGGCTGTGGAGCATCTTCTAAATTGGGATGGCTCCATGCAAAAGATATATGAAATTTCCTGCCAGCTATAATAAGCCTGTAGTGATCTGTTCGGCGCTAAATTTCCCAGCTCATGAATCCATAGGAATAGAGGAGTCCCTGTAAAATCCTTAAATCAATTGTAATAGTGCCCAATCAGCGAAATGTCACACTAAGCATAACTGCATCAAACCTTTCATTTCACCATAGACATTTTTTAAGTTGTTACTGGAAAACTGCTTGACCTTTGCTTCCAACTTTCAGGTGGATTATCGAGGGTATGAAGTGACTGTTGAAAACTTTTTGCGAGTTTTAACCGGGAGGCATGAGAGTGCTGTACCAAGATCAAAGCGTCTTTTAAGTGATGAAGGAAGCCACATACTTTTGTACATGACTGGGCATGGTGGAGATGAGTTTTTGAAATTTCAAGACAAAGAAGAACTTCAGAGCCACGATTTAGCTGATGCAGTGAAACAAATGAAGGAGAAACATAGGTGGGACAAAATGCACTTGTTTCCATGTATTTATTTCTTTCACAACTTTTGTTTCTGATCACCTGTTAGAGTTAATATTAGAGAATTCTGTTGTGGCTTAATGTACTATTATTAGAAGTCTGTGGTCTGTTAACCATAGCTTTCTCATTACTCGTTATATATTTTCAGATTCAAAGAGCTTCTCATAATGGTTGACACTTGTCAAGCTGCAACTCTGTTCTCTCAGGTTTGTTTTTTATCTCAAGAATTTTGACATGTATACACATAAGCAAGGCTACAAGAGTGTAATCATATACGTTAGGTGCATTGATGATGTGGGGAGGTTATAAGAAAATAAGTAACTTGCTCAAATACCATAATATGTGGACGAAGAGAGTTGATTGAAGTGAATGTTATGAATGGAGTTATCTGGTTCTACTTATTTCCAATTGTCGCCTGATTATGGTAGTTCTTTATAAGGAAGTCAGATGCTACAGGACATGAAAGGTGTCCTAGCCATCCAATATCTACTAGTGCTGTAAACACACAAGGAACTTGCAAAGTTTAAAAGATTCTTTGTGTGATCATTGCCACTGCCACATCTAGTGAGGTTGTAATTGTTTAAAAGGTTTTAGGAAAGTGCAGGTGAAAGTGCTTCAGGAATACTAGAAGATTGGATACATGCAAGATAAATTAATGTGATAATTTTGCAGATGTGCCGTTTGCTTAATGTACCAGAGGAAATTGAACCTTAAGAGAGCTGGAATGAAAAAAAGTATGCATGTTGTTGCATGAAAGTTTTGGAATTAAGGCCTTGTTGTTGTATTACGTACATATGTAATTTTTTCTTACTAACTAGGGACTGAGTCCAACTTTTGTTCAGGGGCTTTTTGCATATATACTCCTCAAATCTTCAATATTTGTAAATTTACCCCCCAAATCTTGATATTTGCAAAATTACCCACCAATTCCTTCTCATTGAGTTTTTCTATCCTCCCACTTGAAGGTTTTAGTTTTAAATGTTGCAAACATATTGGAAATTATTGGAAAATTTTGACATTGCCCTATTTGGAGACCAATATTGTTAAGTGGGAGGGGTAAAAAAACCCAATGTGATAGAATTGTGGGTAATTTTGCAATTACTAATATGAAGGGAAAAATTGTTAATATGGAAGATTTGAGGTGGTATATATGCAAAATTTCAAATTCTAAATTACCTATTTGAGAAATTTTAATCTGGTTAGGGTTTAGATTTCGTCTCAGGCATCAAGGTGACTTTTCAGTTTCTTTAGTTCTCAAGAAAGTGGTATATTTTGAGGATTGCTAGATTTGGTTAAGCTAAACTCGAAGAAGAATCTGATGAAATATAGGATTGAAGCAATCCTGGATTGTAGATTAATTACTAAAATTGGATCCATAAGTGGACCACGAAGAGTTATAGTGGATCTGAAGTATATATTCTAGGATCCAATATCCATTAAAAAGAGTTCCTCAAAGCTCCCTTTAGTATCAATTAAGCATGGTGGTGGCAGTTTGTTTTTATAACTTATTGTGGTGGTTGTAATGTGTAAAGAATCTTGCATCTTTCTTCCAATTTCCACTTCCGCACATGTTCATGTTTTACAGAAATTTTACTACAAAAGCTTCCCAGCTCTTTTTTTAATCTCTCTTTGTTAAGTGAGAGGTTTCTGTTAGTTGTAGCCGCTGGCAACCATCAGGTCTATCCAACACTGAAATTTCTCTCATTCTCTATCTCTGTGCATAGGAAATATTTTCAGACCCAAAGCTTGAAACTTTTTATTTATTTAATTCATGTAGTTTCAGAAAGCCCAATACACTTATAACCACTTAGTTTTAAATAAAAACAACAGTGTACATTAAACATAGCATTCCAAACTTACCTCCTGCATCATATGTTTTTCCTTCAAATCAATTAGTTCATGAATACTATTTCTATTAAAATTTTAAAACTGACCACATAAAGTTTTAGCAGATTTTGGTATTTTTCTTTGGTTCATGGAGTCCAGGGAGTTTATGAATCCATTATATGTGCTTTAACTGCAATCTTGATTCTGGAAATTGTTGGTCAATGTATATTGTTGTTCTCATTGGTACTCCTGCAACATCTGAATATTATTACCAATTTAAAGTCACGTAATGCTTCTCTTAAATTCTGCAGCTTCATTCCCCTGGAGTTTTGGCAATCGGTAGTAGTAAGAAAGGAGAAAATTCATACTCTCATCATCTTGACTCTGACGTAAGGAAGTGTCTTGCTGCAGTTATTGAACTGAATGCTGTCCTGTACTAATTATCATTTTCCATGCATTCTGACTTCTCTGTTAATTCCTTTTCTGCTCTATGCAGATAGGTGTTTCGGTGGTTGATAGGTTTACTTACTACACCCTTGCTTTCTTTGAGAAGCTGAACATGTACAGCAATGCCTCACTGAGCAGGTAAAGATTCTGTAACTTGTTTTCGCTCACCTTTCAGTTTCATGTGAAAATTCTTATCTTGGAGTATAAAATTTTGTTAACTGTATTTACATAGTTTTGACTCCCATTCTATTGATTTCAAGGCTTATTCATGCAGTATTTATCATGAACATGCTTATGCATTGAATTTAATATTTTCTCATCTTTTTTTGCTATTTCATTTTTTTCCTTGGTAAAAGATTAAATAACTTACCTAAATGTGCAAATTGGTCAAGAATTAGACCTATAGGCTTCTCGGACAATTCAATTGACCAATTTTTGTATCGTTTATTTCTAAATTTCTGACTGTAAATGTATACAATTTAGCTGTTTGTACTAATTAATGGAAATTTGGTACATACAGTCTTTTCAATTCATATAACCCAACACTGCTGATGTCTACTGCTTATTATCGTATGGACCTCTATCAACGATCCCTAAATGAGGTACGAGTGAGGTGACTTCAGGTGCCATGTATACTATTTATTTCTACAATACTACCAAAATTTGCCAATTAAAGCTTCATTTCACGAGGAGATTTTTTTTAATGTTTTCCTATGATCAGGTGCCCGTGACAAGCTTTTTTGGCTCAGTTATGAAGACAATTCACACAGACTCAGCATACACTGGCTTCCAGGCTCCACCTGAAATTGAAGGAGAAACTTTTTTAAAAGATCGTGATGAGGGAAGAAGAGCATTACAGAGTGATGCTGATGCAACGAGAATAAATGAGGACAAGAAGGTTAGTTTGTGATTTTTTTCCTCCAAAATAAGTGATTTTTGCAAATTCTAATAATATGAGCTCTCCAGGAGCCTGAGTGCCCTTTCCATGCATGGATGGATCTTATGCAAGAGAAATTGGAGAATGAGGATACTGATGCTTTTGTGAAGTATGGTCTGGGATCCATGATATTATTGCTAGGCATTTCCACTTGGCTATCTAGATAGAATGTGTAAAGTTGTGTTTATTTCGAATTTTGAACAAGTGATGTACTTTAACCTCTTCCTTATTTCAATATTACACTTTTGAGATACACTTGTACTTTTCCCTTAACATTCATCTTTTTAATGATAGAATTTTTAGAACGGTTATGTTTTCAGGTGTTTTTAGTGAAATTCATGTGATCAACAATGAAAATGTTATTGCTTCAACAGAATGGCAAGAAGATATCCTCTACTTGTAAGAGGTATGCTGTTATTCCCTTGAAAGTATTTGTTGTGGATTAGAATACAAAACAAATGGACATGATTTCTCTTGTATGTGGATTAAAGTACTTATTGTGGATTAAGATACAAAAGATGCACATGACGATGATTGTGCCGAGACACTTGCACATACTCATACACAACGTTCTGAACGAATATTGATATCAAATGCTATTCATACTCATTATTTTGTTACTTCATTTAGGTTTTATGAAGAATACTTCCATCGTGTTCACTTTAAAACTTATATCATTCTCATTCTTTATTTACAAGTTTCCTGTGGGCTGTGGCACTTATTGGCTTTGCATCTCAATAATTTTCTGCTGATATGATGTGCAACCATTATCGATGATTGTGCCGAGACACTTGCACATACTCATACACAACGTTCTGAACGAATATTGATATCAAATGCTATTCATACTCATTATTTTGTTACTTCATTTAGGTTTTATGAAGAATACTTCCATTGTGTTCACTTTAAAACTTATATCATTCTCATTCTTTATTTACAAGTTTCCTGTGGGCTGTGGCACTTATTGGCTTTGCATCTCAATAATTTTCTGCTGATATGATGTGCAACCATTATCTCCCTATATATGTTCCTTGAACTGCATATTCCCCCTCCGTGCACTGTGAAACGTCAGTCATTTGTCAATAGAAAAATACCCCTAAGCAGATAAATGACATCATTCTATTTATCTACAAGCATAAACAAAATTTGAACAATGGTCAGTAAGAAATCTGAGAGGCTTATATGCTCTTTGCCTTCATTTATATGTATATTCAAAACATTGTGCTTCTCTGCTTAGGTTAACATCTTTTCTCTTCACATAACAATAGAGCCATAATATCTGTGATTGCAAATTTACCAGCTGGAACTTCTAACATTGAATTATATGAAACAACTAGAAAAATATCATGAGCCGAACTAGATATCCTATCTTTTTGTTAGTGAAATCCTCAGATAGCAGCATTAGGCCCTCATGCCAGGGGATGCATACTGTATATGTTATTTCACACAGTAATTCAAGAATTAAGGAAAAAAAATTTAACAGATAAAATTTGAAAATATAGAAGAACCAAACTGTGAAGTTGAGAATGTAATTAAGTTGAAAGTCTCTCCGGAGTGTGAGAATGCGGGAGAAAATGAGAGGGGGAAATTCAAAACCTCAAAACTCATTTTGTTTGATGTTGAAGAAGACAAAGAAAAAAGTGGCTACAAGGAAAGTGTCTAAATGAAACATCTTGTGATTTGGGTTGGCAATCCCAACTGGTAAACCCCGCTGCAGGTCGTGGGAGAAAAAAAAATTCCAATGGAGGGTCCTCTATAAAATATACAAGGAGGAAGCAGATCACGACAATTGTGCAGCACAAATCTTAAGGTCAGTATTTGAATCTTGTAGTCTGATACTCTGATTGCTCTGAGACAATATTGGTGATTCATCCAGTACAATCTTCTGATTGCACTAACATTGCATATTGACTGTGTTGTTTTAGAATTGTTAGGGAGACAAGTGACACGACACTCTTCCTCCCTACATGATTTTATGTGGAGAGTCCTCTATAAGATTACTGTTCCCAGTTTATGTAGTCACTTATGCAATATATGTGGAACTTACGTACACATATACAGACTATTTGGCCACATATGGCCATTTCTATGCGGTTGATGAAAAATTCAGATTGAAGTAAGATGTAGTTGTATTCTGTATAGCTGATAACTTATTTCCCAAATTTTAAGCTAAATGCAAAAATCCCATAAAGTTGTGAACTTTTGACGATTGTTGGATGAATCGATGAATTGACTATCACTGCCTGATGTGTCCTTGAAATTACATACATCGAGCATGGTCAGATATAGATGTGGAAGGAGTCTCAAAATCGGATATTTATGTAGGTGGTTGAATCAAATGGCTAGTGCCCAGTGGGGAGTTCAAAGTTACAATTAGTCGCTTTGAAGTTAGTTTGATCTTTATCTAACAGTAAGTGCTTGTCTCAATGGATGTTCTCCAAACAGTACATGGATAAAAGTATATCCTTTATAAATGGAAATTATTTTTCAAGTTTTACTTTTATTTTGATGAACTTTTTTTGTACGGCTTCAAGCTTTAAAAAAAAACCTCTCTTATAAAAACTTGGTGAATTTGGAGCATAGATGTGTTTTCGTCAACTTTTTTTATAAGGGATTTTAGCTTATAGAGAAAATCATCTCTTATTATAGTTGGAATGAAGGCTTTGTTGTTTTTATTATTGTTGTGATTTGGAGTGCTTTAGTGCTGTCGTGAATTTTTCATGCAAAGTAGGCTGTCTATAGTCTTAAGACAGTTTATCTAGAAGAGTAGGTAGAATTTCAAGAATATAGTTTTTGACAGAGTTTAAAATGTAGGACGTACGTTGAAGTATTAATTTTTTTCCCTTCAAAATTCTGAATCTTCTGTGTCTATGCCCATCTTCACAATCAAAACAAATGATGAGGACCATTTTATTTCATTAGTAAAGATGATTTGTGTCGCAGAATTGCCATAAATATAGAATCTAAATTATCTTCGTTTGAATCTGATAGCAAATTGTTGATTGTTCCTAATATTTTTCATCCATGTCATTCTCGCTTATCGAAAATATCTGCAAGAAAAGAAAGAGGAAAATGTCATTAGAAACCACTGGTCGGACTCCAACATTGTGGATAAACTGGATAGATATTGAGCAAGCATGATGAACCTTATGCTTATAAGAATGCAGACATCGAAAATGTTGGGCTCACTTATCAAAATTTAAGTCATTGCCGTAATTGGAAAGTCGTGAAGACGTGTGTATGCCTAAGATCCAAAGCTTAATTATTTATGGTTCCTATTTGGAGTGATTTTGTCGGTTAACTTGATTGTTCTTGAACTTATCAGCAGTAATGAATTTATATAGCCGAGCTGCTAGAATTGCAAAACCTGAATTATTTTCTTTTGATCCTCATGCATATTGCTGATTGTTCTTGTCATGCAGGTCATTCATTTCTATAAAATATCAAAAAGAAAATAATAAATGTCATTGCTTTAAAATTTAAACAGAGGTCATATGTTGTCGATAAACTCGATAGATTGAGTTAACGACATGGACTTATATGATCATACAGTCTAGAAGGACATACTATGGCCCAAATGGTAATCTTATTCCAATTCAAATATCAAAATTGTTTTATAGATTCTGGATTCATTTTTTCAAAATTTTACTTAGCTTTAGGAGTATAATGATTTCTAAGTTCATTTCTACTTAGAATTGCTCATGCTTAAATATTGAAAGCTTAATCATCTATCCTCTGTTATTTCGTGACATTTCAGATGCTTACTGTCGGCCCTTGTCTATTAAATTGTTGACTACATTTAAATTCACCTAGAACAGTATTTGTTTTAATGTTTCATGTATATCCTTGACTTTATGTACTCCTTATCCTTATCTTCTTAATCATTTTGAATGCAAGTGCATTCAAGTTGAACACAATTTGATTCAATAGATAAAGAGACCAACACCGTAACTAACAAAAGAAGGGAGGGCGAAAAAAAGAAAAAAGAAAAAAGAAAAAAAGACCAACACCACCATTGATGGCTTTGGCCCCAACTTGAAATAAGGTTGTCTACTTGTCTTGGAGAGTCATATTGTATGTATGGCTAAATCTCTCTCTGTAAGAAAAGGGATAAGGAACAAAGATATGTCAATAACTTATACTTCAATTTCTAGTGTAGTGATTAGATAGACTTTAAAATGGTATTAGAGCAATTCAAGTTTAAATCTCACCGGCCACGAATTTCAAATAGATCTACTAAAAATTGATACTGCTGTGTAAATCCAAGATTCAGGCCATAAAAAGAACGCTTTAACATTCTACCCTCACCATAACTTTGGAGTTTTGGTCTATGGTTAGAGGGAATTCAAGACTTTCTTGTTTTTATCTTACTTCACAGTGTAGCTAGGATGTTTACAAAATCCAGAGAGTTGTAACATATGAGCTCCATGAGAATTTGAGAGGCGTTAGAGTTACGGTTGGGATCGGAGTTATGGTTAAGATCATATCAAACATTACTGCCTATTAGAGTTCACGTTAAGGTTGTAATGAAACTTTAATGAGTAACAGTTGCTATAATCCATCTTAACTCCAACCCTACGCTAACTCTAACCAATACACTACATTCTGAACGAATATTGATATCAAATGCTATTCATACTCATTATTTTGTTACTTCATTTAGGTTTTATGAAGAATACTTCCATCGTGTTCACTTTAAAACTTATATCATTCTCATTCTTTATTTACAAGTTTCCTGTGGGCTGTGGCACTTATTGGCTTTGCATCTCAATAATTTTCTGCTGATATGATGTGCAACCATTATCGATGATTGTGCGAGACACTTGCACATACTCATACACAACGTTCTGAGCGAATATTGATATCAAATGCTATTCATACTCATTATTTTGTTACTTCATTTAGGTTTTATGAAGAATACTTCCATTGTGTTCACTTTAAAACTTATATCATTCTCATTCTTTATTTACAAGTTTCCTGTGGGCTGTGGCACTTATTGGCTTTGCATCTCAATAATTTTCTGCTGATATGATGTGCAACCATTATCTCCCTATATATGTTCCTTGAACTGCATATTCCCCCTCCGTGCACTGTGAAACGTCAGTCATTTGTCAATAGAAAAATACCCCTAAGCAGATAAATGACATCATTCTATTTATCTACAAGCATAAACAAAATTTGAACAATGGTCAGTAAGAAATCTGAGAGGCTTATATGCTCTTTGCCTTCATTTATATGTATATTCAAAACATTGTGCTTCTCTGCTTAGGTTAACATCTTTTCTCTTCACATAACAATAGAGCCATAATATCTGTGATTGCAAATTTACCAGCTGGAACTTCTAACATTGAATTATATGAAACAACTAGAAAAATATCATGAGCCGAACTAGATATCCTATCTTTTGTTAGTGAAATCCTCAGATAGCAGCATTAGGCCCTCATGCCAGGGATGCATACTGTATATGTTATTTCACACAGTAATTCAAGAATTAAGGAAAAAAAATTTAACAGATAAAATTTGAAAATATAGAAGAACCAAACTGTGAAGTTGAGAATGTAATTAAGTTGAAAGTCTCTCCGGAGTGTGAGAATGCGGGAGAAAATGAGAGGGGGAAATTCAAAACCTCAAAACTCATTTTGTTTGATGTTGAAGAAGACAAAGAAAAAAGTGGCTACAAGGAAAGTGTCTAAATGAAACATCTTGTGATTTGGGTTGGCAATCCCAACTGGTAAACCCCGCTGCAGGTCGTGGGAGAAAAAAAAATTCCAATGGAGGGTCCTCTATAAAAATATACAAGGAGGAAGCAGATCACGACAATTGTGCAGCACAAATCTTAAGGTCAGTATTTGAATCTTGTAGTCTGATACTCTGATTGCTCTGAGACAATATTGGTGATTCATCCAGTACAATCTTCTGATTGCACTAACATTGCATATTGACTGTGTTGTTTTAGAATTGTTAGGGAGACAAGTGACAGGACACTCTTCCTCCCTACATGATTTTATG